>JABFOV010002358.1:0-20241 GCA_022817685.1 Aradophagus sp. ZL-2020 | reverse complement strand
CCCCTCCCTTAACCCCTTCAGTTTCAAAGAACAAAATCAAATCACGTCTCGTTACGAGAACCGGCCGTGCGCAAAGAGGCCCTTTTCCTTGACATTTCCGCGGCGCGACGGACGAGCGCTCTTCGGGGCTCTCGATATCTCGGACTTTTAATTGCGGATAATTTCATCGAGGTCTGGCCTCTGACGAAACAGCCGTGCGTTCTCCTTTCTCGATTCGTCCCTGGCGTCAAAGGAACCGAGGCTTTTCCACCGTGGCGGCAGACCCACGCAGCCGATAAACCGTACGTACGCGCACGCGCGTGCAAATAATTCTCTTAATTAAACATCCCATGGTGTCTGCGTTGCGTCGATCGAATTGCGGCCGGCTATTGCCTTTTTTCTCCTGACTTTTCGCGTTACTGCCAACGAAATTCCGATCTTTTATTCGACATTTTTGCTACTACGCACGTAAGTAGCGTCTCTTCTTCGAAAAGAAGAGGTTAAAGTTATTAAGTGTAAGAGATTTAATTACGAAAAATAATAGTGATAATAATAAGTAATAATAATATTAATAGTAATAAAAGAAAAAAAAGTAAGAAAAAGTTACCGTGCACGATTTTTGAAGTAAACGACTGAAATGTTTAATAAATGGACTCGGCCGCATTCTAACGTGCCGCGAGTAGCCAGCGGTTGGCCGGGCGGTCGTTTTATCGCGTAGGTGTCGTGGTAAATGATCGGCTGTTTATTCGCACGAATTGCACGCAAATGCTATCAAAATATGCCCCGCTTCAAGATTCGACCGCTCGAATATCACATTATTGGATTAAATAAAAATCACGCCATGATTGTAAAAACATTCTTGAACCTTGAAATGAATTATTGTTCGTAGAGTGAGAGAATCGAATTATTATTGACTATTTTTAAGATTATTTTTATAAAAAAGCGCTGTTTGTGTAGATAATTTATCGCTTTATATTACAAGAAAAAGAAAAAGTTACAAATCTTTGATAACGATTTCTCTTTCATTGCTAAATAATCACAAAATTACAACTTGAATTAACGTTTGGAACAAAAGTAAAAAATATATATTGACAAATATATATATATTTATTTATTTATACTCATTTTTTTTTGTAAAGAATGCAGCTTATAAACAAAATCAGTGAAGGGGATTTACGATTGGACAATTTGAGAAAAAGGTAATGAATCAAGATGAAAGATAAAGTTAAATAAGATTATAAACGACTGCAGCGTAGATAAAAGCGATACAAATCGCGGGAGGAAAAATGCCGTGGGATCGTGATTTTTATACAATACAAATAAAAATGAAACCAGAAAATGATAGGACAAAAATCGCGGCGAGGGGAAAAAATTGGAGGCATAAAATGTGGACAAGTCGAGCGCCGCGGCAGTTGATATCTCGTTACTACGGCCGTAAAGTGGGCGATTTTTGTTGTTATTATAACTGTAAGCGGGTAGGAAATAATAATCAAATACAATGATAATAAAAACGACGTTATAATAAAAAGGAATTAAAATAATAAAAGTTGTATTTTTAACCGCGCCGTGGTGTATAAAAGTACGCCACAGTATTAAGCGAGGGGCATAAATTTCCGCCGCGAATTCTCGTCTGTGGATTACAAATTTATACCCGATTTTTATTGTGCCAACCAATGGAAGCCACTTTGATGTCGCGCGACGGAATTAAGCGCAGACAAATTGCATTTCAATCCCGTTTTGCCGCGAAACTTTGTCGATTTGGAAGTCGCTTTTCCCAAGTTTCGTTACAAATAACTGCTCAAGATAATGGATGTTTTTTCTTCATTTGAATATTTATAGAAAATTCGCGTAATGGATTTTTGATACCCGTCAAGTGACAGGGGCTTGGTCTCATATTAGTTTACGGTTGTCACGGTTTGGAAGAACGAGTCGCGTGAAAAGTCGGGGATTATATTAATGTTAATTTTTTATGAATGGTTTATAAATTGTTTGAAAAATTAACAATTTTTATTGACAGCGGTAAAGTTTGTTTTGCGTGTTTATGAATTTTCTTTATCATACAATGGACGTAAAATTACAAATCATAGTCACAATGTTATACAGAAGTTTCAGTTTTGAATAATTAATTGTTATCAGTTAAGCCGTTATTACTTTTGCTGAATGTCGCATTGATAACTTTGTATCATTGAAAATAATGTAGCTTCTGTCAACTCTCATTTAACATCATTTGATATCGAGCGATTGTGCCTCACAAGTATCACTAATGTCAATATATGCATCGATTATTCCTAATTACTTGATATTTACTGACACATCAATGCATTTATTATTCTATTATATTTAATACTGTTTTCATAACGTGTACAATTTTACAAAAACGTCCAAAAAATTTTAACGACGCTGTTCCCATAACGCAGCCGTCGGATTAAAAAATTCCTATGAAAATGCGTTTTACGAGCGCTTATTTTTAATACCGGTCATTTGAAACGACACAGTCGAAACCGTGGTCTATGTATTAAAATTCCAAATATCCAAAGCTGCATTATATAAACACATAAATATTGATACTCGAAAATGCGCAGATCCATTCGCCACCGTTCTAAATTATATGGAAACCATCGGCGAGCTTTTAATTGATTTATAGTCGGCTCATATAATATTCAGCAACAAAATGCGGCAACAAAATCACCCGAGCTGAACGTTTCGGCGTATAAAAGGACAGTCAAAAGTGTTGCCTTCCTCTCAAAAATGCATTTCATCACTCGACATTAAGCAAATTAAAATGTCCATAAACTTGTTAATATCAAACGACGAAGATAAGATACTTTTATTAACCAACAATCCTGCGAATTTTATCGCAGGAATTTCAATAAAACGAACAATACCTTGCCATAAAAAGAAGAGAAAAGTCTTTTTATCAGCATTCCGTTTTCGGAGGGTATTAAACAAAAAAGAAAAAAGAAAGGTAAAATATTGAAAAATGACAACTTTTCAATGCTGCATTTACATTTGTTTAATTAAATTCCGCATTCTGTGAAAAAAATTGAGGCAAAAAGCAGACATACTTTTCAGTCAAACTTTTTTCTATTTAATAAATTAAACGTTCGACTATAATCCGCGTCAGAAAAAAATGGCGCGAAACTTTGAAAGCCGACTGTCACCTTTTGTAAAGTCCCGCCGTTGATCGGTAAAAATGTTAATCGTTTTCATTGCTTAACTCCCGGGCGAAAGAAAATCAGTCGAAAAAAGGTCATCGAAATTGATTTTGCCGACGAGGATAACTTCACCTTGAGACAAATGAATGGGTCGTAATTTTGCTAGTATTGACCTCCAATAGGAATGAGAATATATTTTTGTTATATACTTCTTCCGGAATTCAGATATATATATATATATATATAGTGTATGCATAATAATTTATGTATAAGAACATTTATAAAGAAAAACTTTGTTATTTCTTTTATCACTGTTTGGAGAAAACTGTAAAATACGGTACCAATCTTTTTTATGAAAAAATGGTGCCAACATTGATGAACAAAATTCAATTCTCCAAAATTCTTTCTAATTTCAAATCCGTTACAAAAAAACTCATGGAAAAGTGAATTCAGATAAAGCCGCCTTCGCAATACAAAGTACGCCGTGTGCGTCGTACACTGAAAGCGGCTTAATACAATTATAAATTGCATTCAAAAAAATATATTTTCTCTCCTGTAAACGTATTACACGCAATTTCTTCATTATGACAATGAAAAAATGATTTTCTTGTTGTTCCGAAACAAGAACGAAAGGGAAGAAAAAGGAGTTTTGCCGGCGGCCTGAGAGACGGCGCGGCGAGGCCCGGCGTTTATGTCGCGGTGGCGATTTTTGCGCGCGGCGTTATTTTTAGTGCGCCGCGTCCTTCGTTGCGCCGGGGGTTCAAGGCTTGCCGATCGCCTCGGCCATTTTTAACGGCGCGCCGACTTTTGTCCGGCTCGCTTTTCAGCGCCGTGCGACCGCATTCGCGCGATACTACTTCGCGAGAGGGCCGTTTATTAAAGCGCAATCGCCGTTGATCAAACGGTCGATCAATTTTCCCGCGCGGACGGCCGCTCGGTGGGGCGGCGCGCGCGCTCCCGACGAGGCCGCGAGGGGGCGCGCGAGCGAGAGCGCGCTATTTAATTTCCGCCCGTTTGCCGTCGAGTGGCGGGGCCATTCAAAATAATTTTTTGCCCCAATATATCTGAATTATATCTCAATTCGAAGCCGCCGGCTACAGTGCCAAGACCAGATTTGGCCTAAGCACCGAGCCATTAATGATGTCGCTTTTTCGGGAGGGTGAGTTTAAAGAGCGTATGACAGTTTGCATCGTGGGGTGACCGAGCACGGTGTACTAATGTCGCTGCTGAAATAAATCTAGTGTAACTTTGGGAAAAGTTGAGACGCCTCGCCGGCGGGGGGGCACGGGGGGACAAAGAGGGAAGGAAAAAAGGGAAAGGAAGGTGCGAAGCGACTTGACAGCGTTATTAGGGAGCTGATAAAATGCGCCCATAGATTATGTTCACGGATTTTTCGTTTCGCGTCGTTTTGAAGCGCGTGACGATTTGCTGATGAAGAGTCGTTGCAAATTGAATGGAAAACGTGTTTTGAAAATAACGTTGCGAGGCTAATGCGATCGTAGGTTTCAGGCCGCGGGAGTCCGACTGCGTATGAAGTGCGACGAAAGACTATTTCTAGTCACCTTTTTCGCTACTCATTATGAGGAGATTCCATTTGTCATAAATAAATGTTATTTGATGGCGTGCAAAATTGTTTTTCACAAACAAATTCATATTGCTCGATATTTGTTTAATCAATAATAAACTATATTATTGTATCACGCGAGTAATTCGCAAGTAATGTTAAAATATATCGCAGATTCAGTTGAGTAATGTTTTCGTCATTCTTTCTTCTCGTTGTACAGACGAAGCGTCTTCTCATACAAATTCCAACAAGAACGCCAAACTTTGCCTTCGTTTTTCAATTATAATTCCATTACCGATCGACTCTTGTTAACTATCAATTGAAAATAACTTTCCATTATTTGCCATTGATTATTCATCACTTGTCATTCATGGATTATTCATCTCCGACTTCTGCTTGTCCATTCTTATCGGCGAACTGCGAGTTTAATTTTCAATTTTAAACTTCCCACGAAGGTCGTCGAAATCTTAATGCACTCCAATTTCAAAAGCAAACAGCCAAATCCGTATCGCTCGAACGAAGCGCCTGGTGGAACGTCGAAAAAAACGCATTTACAAAAACCTTCGGAGCGTTTACCTTAACCGGCAAACAGCTCTACGTCAATACAACGATACACCTACTTTTCCGGCAAAATCGTTCGGCCGTGTTTGCCCTTTGTTGTCGGGGCCAATATTAGCCTTATTACTTTTTATAACCGCGTGCATTAAGCCGAATAAAAGCAGCGCGACGCGCCGGGCACTTAAATTAATTTTCACGAAATTTCGAGGCAAAGCCGACGAATGGGGCGCGCCAGGGACGGAATATTTAAATAAAAATGACGCGCCGGTTGCAGCGACTCCGAAGTCGCAAATTCGGATACTTGATTGCATTTGTGTGAGAATGTATGTGCGAAGATATGTGATGTATATTATTTAATTGTATACATATACGTTTTACACATATTTGCTATTATATATAAATATAAATGTGAATATTTTAAACATGTTTAACATATCTTTACACATATGTATGGTTGATATCCTGTTGTATGGTACATACATGCAACACGTATGCTATTTTAATTATTTATACATTCGTGCAAATAGTGTGAAATATATACACATCACACGTGTTATCATAAGTATAACACATCGAGAAATCGTATATAGCATGTTTTTTAAATAAGAAATGTTCTTTCAACTCTCAAAAGAAGAGGAAAAAAACAAAACTAATACAATCACACGATATCGTGCTACAGCGGATCAAAGAATCCCTGCAAGTTGTTCATGTGAACGATGCTCGATCGCTGAGCCAGATAGAGCTTCAATGCCCGAGAAAAGCAACATAGGTCGAGCGCGGTGAGAAAAAACAGTTTAAAATCCGCCGGCGAAAAAGAGCAAAAAACGTGCTCCGACTTTTTACTTTTCTTTTCTTTTTTTTTGCAATCGCTAAAATTTGCCGCGACAGTAAGTCCTTGTGAAAACGATCGCACGAATGAGGAATCGTTTCCACGCGAAAATTCACGCAAGCTTCCTTTTTGTGTAGGCCTGTTGTAACATCATGTTTAATCGATGTTTCGTCGCTTAAAATGGTTTTGAAAGCAAGACAAGCATAATACGGGATTTCGGTATTTGTGAGAAAAAAAACTTTAACTTCTATTGAAAGGTTTCATTGAAATATTGAAGAAATATATGATTTCTTCGAAACGAATTGACGAAAATAAATTTGCTTTTGGAAAACAAGATTTACGAATTTGTTGTATATTAGTATAGTTATCATTGTTTATCATCGTCATAGTCGAGGTAATTATTTTTCATATGACATTTATTATTATTATTATTATTTTTTATCATTATTATTACTCCTGTAATTACTCTTATTGCAATTTTTCATCACCGTCATCATCGTCATCATGATCATAATCATAACCATGAACCATAACGATGACAATAAACATTACCATTATTATTACCATTGCCACAATTTTCCAGCATCCAGCAATTCGAGAGACGCGCCGGCAAAAATATCGCGCGAGCTAATATTATTATTGTCAAAGAAAAGCTTCGTCTTCAATTTAAAAACAGGTTTCCAGACGCTGAAAAGAAAGACCGGCCGTGTCCGGTCTGCGCTGGGAGTTGCCCGACACTTAAAACGTCCAATAACTGCACAATCGCCGGTGCGCGCCAACGGAGAAAAGCGACAATTCATTGACTCAAGTGAAAGAAAAAAAAAACGGAATAAAAAAATTGTTGCAGCCGCAGCTGTTATGTTTCGCGGCCGAACCGAGTCGTGTCGCGAAGCGTGATTTCGCGCGATTCGGCAAAGCTTTTCCACGCGGTGAATAATGACCGATACAGTGCCATTAAGCCGCGCGCGCGCGTTATCAAACGAAACGCCGCTTCCCAGTTCAATGCGTGTGACACGCCGTCCAAATGAGCCGTAATGTAAAGCGCCTTCCCCATCAACAACCCCCCCCCCCCCTCCCGTCAATCCCCACGCGCCATTTTTCAATACCGATAAAACGTTTACCATTGTAATTGTTATTTCAATCGCCCCTTTGCTTTATTTTTCTCTTATTAAAATAATTACTTTTCAAGCAAAATGAAAAAGAGGACCAGACCAATTATTTAACTTTTTGGTTTCTGAGTTTTGAATTCACTTGTTGTATTTTAGAAATTACCAACTTAAAAGAATGAAAATTGATAGTAATTACGAAGAATTTTATTGGAATTATCGAATTTGAAAATAATAAACCTTTTTTTAAAATACAAAATTTATTTCGAAAAAAAAAGTGAACATTCCGCGGCGGTAGCGTTGCGAAACTTTGGAGAACTAGTGTTTTTACTGCCGATTTAGTGGAGGCAAAAATGCATGGCAATATTTCGTTACATAATTGATACGATACGGAATAGTCGGCGATTTCAATCTGCGCCGTTAATGAGATTCGAGTGATTGTTATTACTTTCATTGTGTGTTAATTAGCGACCTTTAATAAACAGTATTAAAATTAATCTTCTTAACTTTATTCAGCGCGCGGTGTTGCGATGTGCGCGGCACAATTAAATGTGAAAAAAAAAAAAACAATGTTTATCGCTCCTTTAACGGCCGACGCTCAATGGCTTTCCGTTATTTCGTTGCTTTATGATTTTGCAGTCAAGTGCGTTTGTTGTTCAATCGCCGGGCTCAAGGGGTAGGTGTCGCTGCTTCGGTGGCTGTTTGTTTTCGCTGGTCGGCCGACTCGACAGCGAAAACATTTTATCAAATCTGCGTAATGAACGTGCGTTCGAAGCGGGACGACAATTTTGTAGTCGATGAAACGCATTTGTGGACTTTTTGTCGATGTACTCTACTTTCAATTAAATTATACCGGCAACGATGCTTTGTATTAATCTTTGGTAAACAGCATTGTAGTCCGATCAACATATACTCTAATTATCGGTATTTGTTAGATATTAATGACAATTCATTACAAAACAGTCAATATTGTGTTTACATTGAGCTAATCAAAATAGCAAATGTTATTACTCGATAATGAAAATTACTACTGGAATAGTAGAATAAGGTTTATCAAGAAAACGAAATGTATTCGCAGTACGGTAGCAATATTATGACATTTTCAATTGATATTACGACATTACAATTTTTGCAATGTAAAATTTACTTCATTGCTTCAATATCAAGCAACCGGTTATACTTGCCACTGCGATCCAGAAAAATTGCGTATCTAAAATCGGGAGGAAAGAAAGCCTCGAGCAAAAAAACGAACGTAAAACGGCCGAGTGAAAAATGGCGAAAAACAAACGGCGATTTTCTCATTACGCGCATCTTTTTGCCATTCAATTAATAAGAGCTTGTCAGGCCGGCGCAGATGGTTTGCGCGACGCATGAGATTTAGCTCTCACTGTTGCTTCAAGGTCACAATATATTATCAGCCATTACATTTATTCGTTTACCGACTGTGGCGCGGCCGCCGATCTGTTACCGGATCATTTGATTTCATCATTTGTTCATTTAACCGTATGATTATTTGATCATTTTATCATTTCATCGGACGGCGTAATGCATCAATTCACGCGTGCATTTATCTTTTTCCATTCACAATAGACAGCGTTATACCGCGCCGAGTTTTAAACACCCGGGTTATATATAACCTCTGTTAATGGCTCTCTGTAAAATAAATGCAAATTTTATGAACACTCAAAAAAGCCCCGCAGAAGCCGCGCCGCGCGCTCACTTATTTTTATCATATTTTTCCTATAAATTTATTACCGGCGCGCAGTTGTATATAAAGATAGCATTTATCGCAAATCGAATAACCCGGACGAGACGTAAAAAAAAGTACCATTTATTATTGTTATTACTTCTTCAGTCCGCGATTGCGCACTGTGTTCCGGTGTCGATGAAAAATCGATATTTTTCCTCGCCGTTTTTCCTTCGCCCCTCCGCCGTCCTTTCCCCCCCGGCTTTTTGTCTCTCCCTTTTTTGTCGCGAATCATCGATCGAGCGTATTACGTTGGCTTTCGATTCGTCGCGAATTATCGGGCTTTCAGCGACGAATCGACGGTGAAAGTCACTCTAACTTGCTATTAATTGGCAATTATTGTGTTGTACACATTTTATGGACTGATAAATTTTACGTTCGGCTTGGCTCGCGCAAAAACCGAACTGTTCGCACTAGTATATTTGCAATTAATGATTTTTTGGCGCGCGAGAAAAAAAAAGGCTCGCGATTTATTAACATTTCATGAGCCGCGCGGGTATAATTATGATAATCGTTTCGAATCTTACGAGCGCCGTTTCTCGGCTTATAAGTTATATTCAATTTCACCGTTCAAAAATTGTTGTTATTCATATTTCACGGTAACCGGATTTCCACGAGCGTTTTCTTAATTATTTCTTCCCCGGCGCTATCGACTTTTGGATCTGAAAATTTATTTGGATTAATTCCCGGATCGACAGTGTTTGAACTTTGATTATGATGGGAAACGTTTAATTACGTCGGCCAATGGCGGGCGGGAGAAAAAGAAGCTGTTATCTTTATTAGTTTTATCGTCTATAATGATAATTTTAGATGGCTATCTAAAATTAAAATGATTATCTTGATTTGCATTCTTTTTCTGCCGGTGCCACGTTAATTAATTCGACCGAATTGAGTAATAAAAAAGATAATCGTTAGTTGAGTTTCCCGATGGATGAGTTGTAATGTAGGTAGAAAAATTTCTAGTACGCTTTTTACTGTAAGTTTTGGTCAATAAATTTAAACATCTTTAGAAGATCGATTTATTTCAGAAGGATTAAAACAACAATTTTTTTTTAATATTTTACATTGAATTTGCCATTTTTGACAGTAATTTTTTTATCATTGAGATAATAAGAAAATACAGCTGAACTGTGCTAGAAAAATCTTTTCTATAGATTCAATTTTTTATTCCAATTTGCTTAACATTGTTTCTGCTTTGCATACGCTTGCATATCTCTCCGGCTGGTAAAAAACGAGCTAGAATTCAACATTGCTGAACTCTGAGCCGAGTTTTGGTCAATGTCTAATAACTTGAACTATTCTTCGGCGATTAGCAGTCCGAGCCAGTTATGTAGCCACGACTCGAAGTTTATCGTGGTGAACTAGACAAAGCCCGATTTTGAGATGACAGAGTAATTACTCAAGCGCTTTTCCCGCCGGCCGGCGTAATATTACGTGGAAATAGATAAACCGTATTTCGACACGTACTTTTTTAAAAGGTCACCGGGTCGACGCGATTTCAAAAAAATGTAGCAACTTATTATAAAACGGGGTTACATAACGCAAACCTAATCCGCGTCAAATAAAATATGAACGACTTTGGGCGATAAATTGCAAACTTAAAATATCATTGGAACTCTAAATCCGGAGGTATTAAATTTAATGTTAATCAATTTATTAGAGAAAAAAAAGTTTTTACGGTTATGGCTTACGTGTAAAGAAGGATAATTTGTATGAATTATTTATTACAGTGAACCAAATAAATGAGCCACTTGTAACGTTATGTAAAGTAAAGCGATGTAAGGGAAAAGAGCTGCGTGAAATTATCGATACGAAACACTGTAAAATCTAGGACTTACGGAAATTCGTGGTGATAAAGTTTCGTGACACGTATAAAAGTCTATGGATGATGATCGTAAAATATTAAATATGAATCGGGCCTTTATTATAATGAAATTAAGAAACGAATTTCGGTATTGTCAGTGTCGTTCTAGTCGGAGCATTTGAATGGCACAAAGAAAACGATAAAAAGGAAATGTCTCTCGAATGATTATCAAACGTGAAAAGCGCCTTTTACACGACACTTTTCACGTAGAAAACGTTTATACTTTCGGCCTTTTAAAGTCATTTCAAATACGTTCCTTTTTCGTAACGCGTCTCGTACGTTCGACTGTTAAAACGGCTCAACTGTTAATTTTGGAGATAGTATCAATTGAGCAATAGATTATTGCAAGAGTAATTTCATATAGCCAATTTTACAACTTGCAAATTATCGACAATATTTGCCGTTTATGCCCGCTTGAGTGTATGCATAAAAACAATAATGATCTTTCAAATCAAACTATTAGTTATCATCTATCGTAAACAAGTAATTTCTAAATATCATGGCTTATAAGTCATAAATTTTCAACCTCTGAACTTTAACAAATTTTAAAATATATATCGTGTAATTTTTATAATATAAAATACATTTTTTATGAATTCGGTTTTTCTGGAGCATTCTAACAAATGATTTTACTGTATTAACTAAACAAATTATATACCAATATTTTTAGTAAATAATTCCTGCTAATGATAACATATGAATCCCAAAAATCAATATTATTCAACAATGCTACAGAATTTAAATGCCCAAATCAACAAGACTTTCATTGCCCGAGACAATGTGCAACCGAATTCGTTCAACTCGGCGGTGACTGCGCGCGAAAATCGGCACCCTCGATTTCGTTTACGACGTTATTAGTCGGCTGCTCACTCCTGGCGGCTCGTAGGTACACGCCAAGGACTTTTCACGGTTGAGATGCTGACGCGGCCTAGGTTATTCGCATGATGTTTAACATTAAACACCGGCCGAGCGGTGTAGAGAGGGGGGTCGGCAACGGGGGGAGGGGGGGGGTATATCTTCGACGGAGAGGAGGCCTTCTCGACAATAACGTCGATGTACCCCCTGCGCCATCGTATGACGATTTATAAACGCCGTAGCGAGCGCGCGCGATGTAAACAGCGCGGCTGTTGGCAGCCCTGATCCCCGTCTTTCTCTCGGGTGCAACGCCACGGCGGACCTTGAGCGATTATTTTACTGCTAACGCTCGATCTTTCTTTCTCTAATTCGCCGTCCCTCGGCCGGGCGCTTTCTTCCTTTTTTTCCACTCTTTTCTTCCTCTGCTCTCCTCCTTTCCGCCGCGGCGAGGCTCTATTTTACGGATATCGCAATTTATACCGCCAGAAAACTTGGGCTACGCGGCGCGCCATTTTACTTATACTTTTGGCATATCTTCAGCGCCGTTTTTAGGGGCTTTTAATAGTTGCGCCTTAATGGCGCAAACTTTAATAGAAGCGCCGTTTCTTCTTTTCCGTTGGCTTCTTTTTCTCGGCCCCCCCCTGCCCCCCTTACGGCCCCCCGTGCGCCGTCTCGTCCTTTTTCTTCATTTTTGCTTTCGCCACTCAATTTTGGCTCCTTTCATTTTCGGTTTACATTTATTTTAAGGTGTCTCGGAGCTTTTCCGCGCGTCCTTGGTTTCGCGCGATGGGGTTTTCAGAAGTTTGCTTTCGACGCGACTCATAAATCGACGCACTTTTAACGCCCGCGGTATTTATGGAAAATTAAGTCCCGGCTTTCGCGGGCGCTTTATTTATAAATGGATACAATTTTTTGGTAATTATAGAAGCCCCGGGGCGAAGGCGCGGGGTTATTTTTGAAATAATTGGATAGTTGTTTCGGCGATAATTGAATCCTCGGCTAGGAAAGTGCGATTATAAGCGATAATTATTTAACCGATTCTTTTTTATTCGCTTTCGTTAATAACTGAAATTATTGATTCGATTGTGCCAATAACGGGTGAATTTTTTAAGCCCTCAGTCACGCTATTAATTGTTGTTTCCATTATCTTCGGTCTTGCGTGTTGCTAATAAATCCTGTTATCATTAAATTAGGTTTTTTTTTTATTCTGGACGGTTTATTATTGTAAATTATATATTCATTCCTAATACACATAATTTATGTTAATTTACGAACAAATGGGTAACTGAATATATAAATGTCTATTCCGTGGTATTTAAATTAGATGTGATTGAAATAATATTACGTTACTTTTTTTTTGTATTTTCATGTTTTTATTCATTTTGATGGTTTGGAAACCACATCGTTGGTAAAAATAGCGATAATTAATAAATGAGGAAACATATTGTATGAGAAATGAATAAATTAAAATTAACCAATAAGACAATGTAACGCTCATTTTTTCTCTGCGTATTTTATTCATAATTTAAATAAAGCAATATAGACGTTATTGTACATAACGTAAACGCGTACTTCAAGGTAGAACTTTATTGTTCCGAATGTGAAATAGTAAGGTATAAAAAAGAAATATCTTTCGTAAACATTCACGTTAATATTCTCTTTCTTGTTTGAATATTGAAGTTCAACCTAATTCAACTTTTACAGTACGTTCGTAAAGGCGTTCATTGTTTCGCAATGTACGACTTTGTTTTCTTCCTTTCCTTGAGATTTTAATACATATTTTAATATTAAGTTTATTTTTAACGAATACTTTTGATATTTAATGTTTGCTTTATTTTAACATAAACATATATTTTTATTTCGTGTTATGCATTATTAATTTCAACGACCAAAATAATTAAACATCTTCGATCGAAAGCAATAAATTAAATATCACGAAAAATGAGCCTTCAGCCGCCGCTTCGACGTGATAAATCCGGACTCCCGTTACGACTGAATATCGATAAAGTAAAATTAATCGGCAACATCGATTGACCAGCGGTGCCGTGCGCGATTAACAAATGTTTCACTCGTCAAAAGGCGCGTTTTTCGCATTCATATTCAAATCGCTTGATTTCCATAACATTCGCTTTACGGGAGCGATATTAACTTCACGGCTGGATTCCGTTCGAGGCAAAGTTCAGGTCACGCGTGTTTCACAACGCAGGGCCGACGTCGTTGATTTCGTAAATAACATTTTGACAGGTGTCGGCTCGCGTCTCTGCAAATAAAACCGAATGCGATGCTCTCATTTTTACCGTTATTTGTTGGTGTTTTTCCATAAAGAAAAGGATGTAGAATAATGACGAGACAAGCTATTAACCCGACTTTGAATCAAAATTTATGGCACCGAATTTTTTACGATCTGTAATTTTTCTCAGGAAATCGGGTGAGGAAAGAAAGTCACGGAAAAATACGTTGAAAAAAAAATTGTCGTAACGCTCATGCAAGCCCGTAACGAAAAGCGGCCGCGCGCATGCGCAATCGATCATCAGCCGCGCGCATGCGCGGTCGATCGTCAGCCGGATAAGCCGCGCGCAATAAATACGCTTAATTACCCGGGGGCAATGATTACCGTGAAAACTGTAAGCGCGGTTTAATTGGCCGGTTTGAAAAATTATCAACGTCGTGGCAATTAAATTGGAGTTATTGCGACTGGCGGTCGCGTTGCGACGAAAAAAATGGCCGGCGAAACGTTACAATATTAAATACGCGAATTTCGTAAGACCACTTTGGTAATTGATATTCCGTGATACGTCTGCCCTCTCTTTCTTTCTTTCTTTTCTTGGCCCTCTCCCCCTTTCCGGACCCCCCTCGCGGCTCTCGCAACGATACGCAATATATAACGACTTTCACGAAATAACCGTGCGATGTGTATGAAGTTATTTATCAATACGAAATCTAAGTCGCCGTGTGTGTTCCTTATCACGCAACGGCCGAGTGTTTGTTTACCCGGCAATGTTGCTCCTCGCCGATGCGCGTCATTGTATTTTCTCACGCTCTTTACAATGATGCCTTTGAGTAACGTCGGGCCTCAAGAATTCATTTAGCGGATTTGGGTTATGTTTATTTTTAATCATTATTACCATTAGAGCGACGCTGCGAATTAGTTAAACCACGTTTACCGTATAAAATTATAAAGTGTGTGTCAAATAGCGGAGGTGAAAATTGTGTAAAAAAAGTGCAGTTACAAAGGCTGTGAGAAATTTAGTGGTTCGAGGATTTTATTTTTGGATTTTGGAATAGTGAGAAAAGCGAATAGCAATTATGACCGTTTCAACGATACGACTAAGATATTAAATATGTGTATTATCTGTGCTTTTGATATTAAGTACGCGCCGAGACAAATCTGTTGATTGTTCGCAATTGGACAATTAAACGTTGAAGGTTAGGTTTATTACCGTTATACCGTACTCGATGGATACGGGTAAAAATAAATATAAAGATTTATCAGATTGTTAAACTGCACCACGACCATTTGTTATCGCTGTAAACGCAATTTTGTTTCCATTTAGTAGACGCGAAGTAATAACGTAAAAATCATAACCTCAAAGTAATTTCCCGCGAATTTGATGCGCCGAAGTTTTACCATTCGGATAGTCGTTGTTACAAGTTTACATTGCCAGGGAAACGGTTAGAAGGGCAATGAAAATAAAAAAGCCGGGCAAACGTAAGAAAATGAATTTCGCGGATAAATGTTAAATAACGGGACGGTTAATATTACGGAATTAAAGTGAAAAAGGAAATTAAATGTCGCATTAAAACGTGGAAAGTACATAAAATAAACTGCGCGATTTTAATTTGAAATCCCGACAGGATCGCCGAAATTTATAAACTTTCAGCTGCAATTAAATGTCTCGAACGTTTGTCTCAATGCGCCATAATTTGTTCGCAACTCCGTTCCCGCAATTCCGTTCTGATTTATATGACAAGCTATTTAGTTCTAATTTTTCGACCTGTCTAGACACGTCCCATTAAAACAAACGACAAACCGTTTTCAGCAACAATCCGAGGACAGCATTAATTACGTCACAATCGACCGATTGATTCTTACGTCAAATTAAGCAGGCCTCGATCGGCGTAATGGGGCCTGCTTCTTATTTTGAGTTACGGCCGTTTTCATATGCATGAAACCTCTATAAGCAACACTAGCAATTTAAAGATAATGATACAATTTTATACGCTCGAATCAAGCGCGCCGTAATCGATACGCTTGAATACGAGTCAGCGTTACTCAAGACACTTTGCAATCGCGGGTCGTTTATTAAGTTAACATATGAAAAAGCCGGCCGGCGCGCTTTTTTCGACGATTCAAAACAATTTTGGTAATTGCACGCTTAGCGGGAAAAAAAAGCGTGACAGCGCGCCGCTGAAATTCAGCTCCACGGCCCCGGCCATTTTCGGCCGGAATAACGCCACTTTTTTCTTGCCCCGTGTATTTATTTATTTTCCGCAGATAAAAGTGGTATTTCGTGCGATATAATGCATCGTGATATTGCAATAATAGATTAGCCGTGATGTGGTATGAAGTGTAATGAATTATAATATCTAGATAGAGAGGAGATAATGAATGATATAGCATGAAATATAGGGAGCGATTAAACGTGTATGTTATCTGCTTAATGATTGATATATAATGGTACAGAGAGAAGCACATGATGTCTTTATGACAATGGAACGTTATTGTAAGTGGTAAATTGTTTGTAAATGTTGTGTTTAAACATTGCAGTAATGGTCGTTCATGCGTTATCAGTTTAATATTTTGTACATATTTATCGCGTGCAAACAAGTATCGTTTTGGTGTCTTTTTCCGATTGATTTGGGTCTCTCGGACCCATCAGTGTTGATTTATTTCATTTGCAAAGATTACTTTAATAATGTAATAAGTTACAAATTAAAAATACTTTCTACAACGAGGTAAATCTATTACAATGGGTCTGGTAGACCCCAAGTGAGAAAAGTCGATAAAATGTTTACAACGAGGTTTTGAAATAAGATACAATCATTCGAAGGTCAACATACGCTCAATTTCAAATATGCCTTATTACATTTCACGTTTACAATACACGAATAATAATGGATCGCTTCGCTTTACTGCTTCAAAAACTGTTTCATTAATGTTGAAACGTCGCGAAACGCGATCTAGATTCGCCACAAAGCTTCGATCCGTTAGTGTGCCACTCAAAAAGTAATTCAGTTAAGAGAATAAGCGATAACATCTGGATACAAAACCGGGGGACACTGTAGCCGAGCCGACTGGTTTTATTCCGCTGACAAAAGTGTATCCAGTAACGCCTTTAATCCTATGATTGGTGTAACAATATAATTCGCAAGTTTTTGCCAGTTAAGTCGTGAGACGGGGACACAAGGAGTAAAGAGTGGAGGGGCGAAGGGGGGGGGGGAGGTGGAAAGAGCCGGCCGGCATAATTTATGCAATTGGTCAAAGTTGCTAGCAGAGGAGCATAATTATAAGCATCATCCGAATCATTTGAGTGTGAAAATATATTACATGGAAGTGTAGAGCCGTGAATACCCTCGACAGCTCCACTTCAGACTCGCCTCAGTTCTCCACTCTACCGTTATACTGAGTGACGTAAACCGTGATCGTATTTTTTTCGCCTTATAATCTCCACGGCAATTCTCCTCACGATCTCGCTACGATTTAGACGAAATTGTACGGAAACGAATGAATAAAATATCTAACGCCGTAATTATACAGCCGTTCCGGCCTTTTTCGAATCAATTCCCGCTGCGGTTTAGCCTTTATTCCGTCTCACTCGTCGGCGGTGCGCTCCTTCGTTGTTCTTTTTATTATCGTTTTCTTTTTTCCTACCGAAATTGCCCGCCGTTGTTGGCCGCCAATAACGTCGAGTCGCCTTCATAAGTACGTTCAATTTTGCGTTCAATTTCATGAAACGCGGCTCCGCCGACCGTGGCCGGTCATCCGTTGAACAATTTGACGAATTTCGCGCTACGACCTTTCGGGTCATTCGTAGAACAACATCCGTCACACTCGACGTGATCATTTCTTGTAATAAACGTGAACTTGGAGGATAATCGAAGTGTCCGACAAGCTTGGCGAAAAAATTTTACCGAGTGAAAGCACCGATCCACCGTTCGTTCGACATTTTCACCCTTTTGTAATGCCTTCATTATTTTTCGAACCTTTCTTTTTTTGTTTTTCCACTTTAACATTTCAATCAAATCAATTGTATTTGAGTATTGATATTAGCCCAATTAAACATACCTTTGATTAGTAATATGTTAGTTTTTGATATCTTATTAACTAAACCCTTTTTTATCAAGACAAACTCCATTCCCCCCTCCCCATTTTGAAAAAAAAAATTTTGGAGGAAAAGTTGCCCGACAACGACGCATGCAGTTTTCGCGTACCTATAAATACGCGCCGCCAGTGCCGTGTATCCGCAAAACTTAATGCAAATACAGACGCGGCGATGTTATTTCAATCGCTGCAACTCGCGCGAAAGAAATCGCGCTTCGAAAATATTTGGTCGTTTGTAACGAGCCGAGTGCCATAATGTAATTTACAGACCACTTACCGAAAACAAAACAGACGATTCGATAATATTTATTTGGCTATTACGGACTTATTTCATAGACGGTCGTTTAACTTTCGGGCTCGGCATTCTGAAATGGACCACGCTTAATGCCGAATTATTGTTACATTTGGTTTACGATTCATGAAAATATCGGCGAGCTATCGAGAAAATGGTAATTAGATAAGAATTTTAAATCTATTATTGAGGTCGTACCCGACGCTCTGATTGGTTGAAAATAAAACTCAACCGTTGTTAAGTGTTTTAATTAATGATTAATACTTGCGCGATAAGAATTGCATCGGAACTTATGAATAAATAAGATATCAATCATAACTAAATTCAATCTTTGATCAGTTGGTTTAATAAATTAAGAGTGTCAGAGATAAAGGTGTGATTGAAAATGTCGGTAATGGTATCTAACATAATTAATTAATGAAAGTTATATTGCAAAACACATTGTTATGTGCTATGTCTTTCTTTTTTCTGCTTGCGAAATTCGTAATGAGAAATTATTCAATATCGAATTATGACAAATGTATATTATTTACCAAATTACGGTTCACGGATGAAGAAAGTTGTTGGAAATGTTATATTCAAAGCTTTAATGGTCATTGTTTATTGTTGATAAATTGTTAAGTAACTGAATTATTAATCGTTGAGTGTAAAATGAATAGGAAGTTTATAATTTGTGAAAGATGTAAATAATAATAGTTTACAAAATACGAAATAATATATGTAATCGACAGTAATTGTAGGTAAATATTGAGTTTCAATTTCAAATCGTAACATGAAAGTGACTAAATAAATCATTTTCATATTAACTTTGCGACTAAATAAATAACGTTCATGAAAACGTGTCGTACAAAAAATGTCTTCATTATAATCTAAATTATGTTGCTCTTGATTACATCACAAGATTCAAACAGAAAATGCTAATAAAACAGAAAAAAAAAAATTGCAGACATAATACGCCGATGGTGACTGTTTTCCATTTCGTAAAGCAAATATTCGATTCACTGCACTAACAAAGTAGTTGCAAATACCTAGACAAATTAAAAAAAAATACAACTCTCGCAGCAAAATCGGGACCCAATGCATAGATTCTTGCACGAGGATAGTTAAATACTTTGCCACCAGTCGACTTAATTAACATCAAAATTCACTCAACCGAATGCAAATTTCCGAAACAATTTTTCTACGTTGAAACGAGTATTATAATAACCGAGCCGTGATACCAAAAAGTCCGCGGGGGCAAAACCATCAATTGGACGTTAATTCGCCTTGCCATGAGAACATTGCCGCGCTCGGCCGAGGTAATGAATATTTAACGACAGGTTTAAATTAATTTTTTTCCCTCCTCCTTCTCCTCCGACGCGACAGTTTACCGGCGTTAATAAAAGTAACCGCGTAACGGGTCTCGCGGTTTTTCCGCCCGCGGCGCTTTTGATATTATGCATTTGCAGTTCACACGAGGCGCGCAAGTAAATCCGAGATCGATGCGCGGTGTCGTTCGGTTGATAGACCATACTGCCATATCTGGAGTGGAAAGATGGCACATTATAGGTCGGCTGACGGTCTAACTGCACATCCTGACACGTGACAAAGCGGTCACCCCTCCAACAACGGCGCGCACTCAATGTTCCTTGACCGTGTGATCGCGCGGCTCCCGTGCCATCCGTTTGCCGGCCCATGACAGCTGAATAAGAGTTCCAGTTAACGAAAAACTATTCCCCGAGATTTATGTCAAAACGAACAAATAACGTTTGTTGGCTCAACTTTCGCGATTTTAATGGACGGCCCGGCAGAGTGTTGGGGGGGGGGGGGGGGGGTTTATTAGGGCCCCCAAGAGATGTAGGACGAAAACTGGGCGGGTGTCCCTAACGTCGCCACCCCGCTTTTTTGCCCTTTCCTTGTGCCGTTTATTATTTTTGAGGATATACAGCGTGTTTTTTTTTTCACTTTTCCAAGTTGGAGATTGACAATGG
>JABFOV010002357.1:0-20253 GCA_022817685.1 Aradophagus sp. ZL-2020 | reverse complement strand
GATTCAAGCCTATCACTTATTTATATTGCTGTCGATTCCATTAGAATTTCAAAAACATCTTAATTCGACCCAAAAAATGATGAAACCTGAGAAAACAGTCACCAAACACGGTGCAACTAATTTTCAAAATACATTTCGCGTCGTCGTATCGTAAACACCGCGGCCCGGTTCAATCGTTATTCGTTGCGCAGCGTCAAATAATATCGCGCATAGCCCGGCAAATGAATTACGCACTCGTGGTCGTGCATACTTTCTCGCCTTTGGCTCGGCCTCATAAGCCGCGGTCGTAATTACGCGAATGATGGTAATTCATGATCGCGATCAGTGTCACGGATTAACAACTTTACGTTGCGAGCGCAAAGACACGGTAATAAACGCCAACCCGTTAAGAAACAAATCCCGACGTTATGCCTTTGGCAAATGACGAACGACTACCCTCCCCCCTCCACCCCGACGCCCGATTCATCGGCCGAAGAGTCTCGTGACGTCGCGAAGCTTAATTGAAAATTTGTATAACGACTTTATTTTCGTGCTTTACGGTCGGCCGTTATATTGCGCCGTCGCACTTTACGCGTCGCGTTTCCGATGATAAACTTTAACGGCCGCGCGATCCTTTTTACTCGCGCGCGAGCCCTTATTGGAAACAATATTAGCCTTCGTTATTCAATTTACTTTATGGTTCGTTCGCCGTTCGCAATATCTTATTCGTCTTTTGTTATTGTCACTAAATTTGACTGAAAATTTGCTCTTGATTTATTTGCGTTTCAGTAACGCTTGAGATAATGTTAGTTTGATAAAAAGAAATAAATAAAAAAAAAATTAATAAAAAAGGGGTTTAAAGACAAACTATTCATTGGAGAGGTTTCTCTTCATCTTCGCTCGAAGAGTTTTTATAATACTTTTCGGCTGGTGCTTTAAGAAGATGATGAAAAGATGTGTTGAAAGATTCCAGCCATATCGACATTTAAGTGTTATTTATTAAATGAACGAAGTTGATATGAATGTGACGAGAACAAGTAGATTATCTCTTGCATTTTTTTTTTTTTCATTTTAATGTAAAAGTTTTCATTTTTTCAATCAATATTCCGTTCAAAGTCTTTCCGTAGTTTTTGACGTGGTTAAATTAAACTAAAAAAAAAGATAATATTCACGAGAAAAACATGTTGTAAAATATTATCTGAGACATCGATTTCGCTGCGTTTGAAAACAAACTCAACCAAAAATGAGCCTCTTTTGATTGTTTTTCATGTTTATCTATCTATCAGTATCATGTTTTTGGCGCCAATTTTAAAATTCATCATTTTCCGAGGCACAAAAAAACTTTTGCATCTACTGATTGCATAATTGCGTAATAAAACAATTTTTTACATACAATTCCAATTATCAAATACACTTTGAATTTTTTTGCAAAAAAAAAAAAAAAGAAAAATTCGAAAACCTCAACGTAGCAAATTCGAGGACGTTGTTAACTTTCGGCGAATTGATTACTGATGAATTAATATCGTCCGATAGAATGTCTCGAATGGGAAAAGCGTTTGTGGCAATCGATGGGTATCAGCTGACAGTAATTACTGAATATCGATTGTACGGTCAGGCGGTTGCTTTTGAGTGCTTTGTCTCGGATGAGCGCTGTTTTGTCGACACTGCCCGTCACAAGTGGTTTTGCGTACACCGAATATTGAAGCGCAACACGACGAGCCGATTAAAACCGTATCAAGATCCGCACGGCTTCTGTCCCGGAGCCAAACCACTTTTAGGTACACGCTGCCAAAAGTACTGCTCGCCACATCTACAAGGACAAACATTGTTTCGTCGTTTGACGTGACCGTACGTTCTCAAATTACATTCCCCGGGGTGAAATATCGTCGGTTGATGAAGTCAAAAGTTATGTGGTCGCAAATAAAAGTATTTCTTTGCGTCAAATAAACAAAACCCACGACATCCGAAAATAGATCTCAGGCTTAAAATTTAGAAAATGGTCCTGTATTTAAATATTTTACTGTAAAAAAATTTTGTTTCCTCTAGAAACACTGTAAAGAGTATATTACATACATGACCTAAAAAATATTACATGAATTAAAAAATATTTTTCCATCAATTAACTGTGACGTCGCCCTTTTTCCTCCGCGCAGTTTTTACACTTTTCCTTCTTCCTGCTATCAAGCCCAGTAAATTTTCATCCGACATTTTTCTCAGTACATTAATTAAAATCTCTCCTTTTTAATCGCGCATCTCTTTCTATTTGCAAATGCGAGAGTCGCGTTGATTTAGGGCCGCATTTTTCATATCCTCGCACTCTTAAATACTTATTGGCTTTCTTCCGCCGTTGCGTTCCGTCTGCGCCGATTACCGCTTTCTTTCTCCGTTACAATGCGCGTCGTTCTTTTTTTTTCTTGTTTTTTTCCTTTTTTTACGCTGGGATTTGTTGTATCAAAGATTTATCGCGCGATGTTTGCACTTCCACACTCTTCCGAATTGAGATCGCCGAGACATTCGTCTTTCTGTATGGTTCCCGATAAGACAGTATCGTGGAAGCCTCGGGTGATTTATCTTTCTGGGATTCTCTCTTTCACTTTGTATATATTTCACGTCCAAAACTCTTGTTACCGGCGCTGTATATTTGAAATGACAAACGAATATAGATTCATACTTTTTGAAAGCGTCGCGCGTGCTTGTTTTCGTGATTTACGGTTGATTTAATTTAAATTTCGCGCGCGACGCTTAACAGCGCCCGCGCTCAATTCGCCTGCATTATCATAAATCTTCATTTGTGATTTTAAATAATTCCCGCGAAATCAGTGGCGAGTGCCGAAACGCACTTGTTCCGTTAATTATGCAATTACGCTTGCAATTTACAACGGCCGTTAGAATGGCGCGAAAATTGAAAATTTTGAACTTCCAAATATGTGCGTTTTCGGTTTTGAAGCGAGTGAGGTATTAATGATTTGGATGAGTATTTATTTATGTATACTTTTTTGAAAATATTACACGCAAAGTGCAGCAATCAGTGTTTTCGTTGTAGGTAGGTATGTCAGACCCGTTTTAGAAATCAAAGATTCTCATTAGGTATGCCGTACTTGTTTAAGATTTCTGTTTACAATGTATGCTTATTGCATTGAATTGAGAGTTGGAATACTGTATTTGAATTTATGAGACAATGTCTAACAATTAAGTTCCAATTGTAAGTCTATTAGACCATTTTAAGACCTGCAATACCCTGATTGGGTCTGTCAAATCCGTCCGATCTTTAAATTTAATATATAAGTTTATTAGACCCGATTCAGATTTATTATACCTTTTTTTAGTCTGTCCGACCTATTTAAAATTCAACCCCCCTGTGGGTTTAACAAACCCAGTTAAAAGTAAATACTGAATATGAATTTTTTTATGTTGAAAATTTATGGTTCTTCAATCACAAATCAAAAAACGACATCACTTTACCAATAAAATTGAATTGGTAAACATTTTTTTTTATCTACCTGCATCCCTTTTGTCCTGGCCATATTTTGTAAATTGCTTCACGTCGCACGTTATATTGATGTGTTTATTTAGTCCGGAATCAGAGCGCGACATGTTTCACATGACATTAGACACTCCGGTCGTCGAGAAAGTGGCGCGATCACGTTCAGTTCATTAATCACCGCTAATCACTGGTGTTACCAGCGCTCTTCAGCGAACCAATTTTTTTCTATAAAGTCCCTAATGACTCGCATTTTATTCGATACAAACTGCCGACAACGCGGTTGCAAAAAAAGGCGGGGATTGGAACGAAAATTTCCGATGAGAGAAAACATCGAGTCACGTACATTTACATTGCACCCAGTTTGATGCATAATTGATGAAACGTTGCTTAAGATAGGCCACTTTTTTTGGCGCGAAATTTAAATTACCCCAACAATTTCATCAGTCGCATATTTGACAATCTATACATAATTGTAATTTTATATACACATTCAAATAGACGGGTAAAATAAAAAGAAACCTTCTTCTGTCTCCTTTCAATACACTCTGATGAACGAAGATAGACTCAATATGTAATACATTAAACATCAAGCTGATTTTATAATATTTTACGTGTTTTGATGTAAAAAAAACGTAAGGAGAATCAGAACGAATATAATTCGAACTAAAACCGCGTGCTGTTTACTATGCTGCGCTAGAAAAAGAATTTTGAATCACTGTCCAGGAGATTGCCTTAGCTAGAGTAAATCAAATATTCGCAGAAGAAAGAGGGCCCCAACAATTTCATTGGTCGCATATTTCACAATCTGTATATAGTTATTAATTTCATGTGTACACTCAGTTATGCAGATAAACAATGTAAAATCATTTTTCTGTCTCTTTTCAACAGACGCTGATAAACAAAGATAGATAAAAAGGATACACGATATGTCAAATCAAGCTGATTTTCTAATTTTTTGTGTGTTTAGATGTAACAAAAATGTGAAGAGAATCAGAACGATTATAATTCGAAGTAAAACCGCGTGCTGTTTATTATGCTGCGCTAGAAAAAGAATTTGGAATCACTGTTCTGGAGATTGCCTTAGTTAGAGCGAATCAAACATTCGCAGAGCAAAGAAAGCCGGCAGATGTATCGTTTATAAGAAGCCCGCGACGTTCTTTATAACAACGCGGTGTTAAAAGCGCGCGGCCGTTCAGAAACGTTAATTTAATTAACATCAGAGAATTTCGTTGTGGCAGGCGTTGCGCTGCTTCTGCGAAATGCGGTTACGTTGCCAACGGTCGCTTGATTGCATTAACATTACAAACTCCGTTGCAAACCCTTTGAAAATCCGTCGGCTAACTTCATTTAATGCCCCGCGTTAATTCACACGCGGAAAGGTGAACAAAACGTTGCGAATTTTCGCGGCGTTGTTGTCAAAAATGTTAGCTTTGACAGCGCGCAGGTGATTATTCGTGTTAGAATGAAATTATCCTATTTACGAAATGAATTTTCGTCACTAGGGCGGAAAATGTAGTCGTTCAATAATACGAGGGACGAAAACGTGGGCTTTCGGCACGGGTAGTAATTTTTTTTTTTTTTTGCAATTACAAAGGCAAAAAAATTATTTCAAAATTTTTTTTTAATGTTTTAAAAATTTCTGAGAATTTTGAGATTGATTTATAGTCATTTACGGTCATTTTTTCATCCACGTTCGAATATTCACGGGTTTTTTGGCCATTTTTAACTTTTTTTTTTTATGGTCATTTTTGGTTTCCGGAGGAATTTTTACGGTCACTTTCAACATTATTATCGTTGTTTTCGATTTCTTTTGGTCTTTTTCGGTAACTTTTAACATTTCTATGATCAAAAAGAAATCGAACGACTACTTGAGACATTTTTATAGTCGTTTTTGATTTCTTATAATCTTTTTCAGTGATTTTTGACATCTCCGATTTTTACGGTTATCGACTTAACCAACTTATTACTATTTATTCATAAACACCAGCAATCATAATAAACAACTAAACGACATAGCTTTTCACATTTATCTTTCACATACCCCAACCCTGCGATTCTTTTCGATTTCAAACTTCTTATTTCGTAACATTTACGACCCCCCGCGCAAACTCTCTCGCGACTGAAAGGAACCATACCTCTGGCATCGAAAACTGCCGAAAGCGCGGCCCGAATAATTGATATTCCAAACGGCTCGTCTTTTAAGAAGTTAACGCGTGCTTTGTTCTAAGTAAATTGTTTATGATGCGCGCGGCTTCAAATGAATTGAAGTTTATTGCGACGAGGAAAGTTGGCCGAATTACTGCGAAACAAGTAACGTACTTCGCCGGCAGGAGTAATGCGCTTTAGTGGACCAAGTAATGCGTTTCGTTGACTCGGCCGGTTTAGTTGGAATTTGTCGCGCGAACAACTTACGTGCGCCATTTACGTGTCAAACTATTGTGTTTGTGGCAGCGCCGCGTGCGACCGTGTGCGTGTTCGCGCATGACTTCGTAATATCCCGTGTGTGACTGCTGTCGGCCCTTTCGCGATGCGTATTTATTGTTTTTAATTTGTATCGCCGGCGAAGATTTATGCCGCGCTCCTTGGTGTGACGTGAAAAACGCGCGATTTATCGCGCTAATCTCTAGTTTGCAAATTCCGAATTATATACGCAAGCCCTCGTAAATTGTTGCAAGGAAACGTCAATGCGAGTGAGATGAATTGCCGCTGAGCCGGGGGGAGGGGCGGGGGTTTAAAATGAATAAAGTCGCGGCCCGATGAGTGCTGTCGACAGATGAAGTCGCGCGGCAGAATTGTGTCGCGAATTTCGGACAATTATCTGCGGCTGTTGGAAATGAATTTCGTTTTTGCGGCTGCTGGTCAAAATGTTTGCCGTTTTTTCTGCTCTTCGAATCGGAAGATCGTTGCAACAGTTATATTACGATTTTGTTTGTTGGGAGTTGATTAATTTAATGTACATGCAGTTTTAACGTTGTTGTAACTTTTGAATGTCAAATAACCGTTTTTTAAACTTAATAAATTATATGGTACTTAATCTATATGGTACTTAATCTATATGGTACTTAATCTATATGGTACTTAATCTATATGGTACTTAATCTATTATATGGTACTTAATGTAACGAAAACGTTGTTTGAACGTTATTTTAACATGTGAGCGTCGAATAAACGTTATTTAAACCATAGTGAAGCATACGCCGATCGACCATAGGATCGTTGTAAAGAGTGTGTAAGATTTTGTCGTAGTGTACGGAAGTTATTACAACAAAAACATTGTTTAAAAGTCATTTCAACCTTCAAACATCGAATTAATGTCAACAAAACAACGTTGAAGTAAATACCAATAGACTTTGAAGCTGTTGTATGAAGTATATGACATTTCATTCCATTAAGTGTCAATGTTGATTATGTTTGAATAAGGACTTATTTTAAGGTTAATGTACAAAGTATATGAACGCTTTGTTCTACTCAATCGAAATAATCAAAATGTAAACGTCATTTCGCAGTCATTTCAACCTTCAAACGCCGAGTATATGTTAAGTGAATTATGATATAATAAAAATTAAGAGACTTTAAGACCGTTCCATGAACTATATTATATATCAATACAATAAATTAATATATCTATATAAATTAATATATTAATATTATATATATATATATAACATTGGATAAGTATCTATCAAAAATTAGTGAGCGGAAAATCAACCGATTTAAAATTCGTAACGGTAATACTAATGCGTATGAATTAATGAACGCGAATTATTAACATCCCTTTTTATATTTTTATTTCAAAAAAAACTAATGCACTTAATATCTGCATCCTTCACCATTTCCAATTTAAATCGCATTCGTCCACTCGCCGTGTGACATTTTTTAACAGCTCTCAAAAGTTGCCTCTAATTTTCGCGAAACTCTTCGAAAATTTTGCCGCCACTCCCTATCCCCCCTCTCCTCCACTTTCATCAAATTAAAAAGAAATTAACCGCGGTTTTTTCTACCTTTTATTAAATTACATAAAACGAAGCGATAAAGTTCGACCCGTACTCGTCGAACTTCTGGTCACTTCGCGTGGCCGCACGGATGCAACGAGGTTCCCATTGCAGACAACTCGAGTGTCTAGCCCCTTAATGAGCGGCAGCCTTTTTCTTTCGCCTCTCCTTGTTTGTCGGGTCATTCTTTTCGCGATCTCTCGCTTTTCGAACGAGGGCCCTCTCGGTTTTTCATCGCGAAACGCCGTTAGCAGGGCGAAGGGGCGCGCTTCGCACAACAAAGCGTTATAATTAAAAGTCGCGGACCCCAACAAGTGCGTCGGCAGTGGGGAGAGGGGGGCAGCTTTCGAAATATCCACTTCACAGTAAAAACCAGCGAGACCAAAGACCATCTTGGGATTTTCATTGTGCGCCGAGATTTTTCAACGAGATATTATTTCACTTTTACGTCGAGCAAAATAAATATTGATGATGTGGGGGAACGACGCGACGTTGTTGCGGCGATTTTCCGAAACGGATTAACAATGTGTACGAAATCAATCGACTTTGAGGTTCAACTTCTTTGGAAACTTAAGTAGTTGAGAATGATTTTTAGGGTAATTGACGAGAGTTTATTAAGGAAGTGCGAATTTTTCGCAATTTAATAGCTTTTTTTGGCACATCTATGTTGCGAAAAATTTTTTTGTAACGGTTTTGTAACGGAAGCTTTTTCTGCAACATTTGTATAGTCCGAAGTTTTTTTACGACGACTGAATCGCAAACGAAATGTTTGTAATAATCATGTCGCAAAAAATTTTTTGCTGCGATTTGCGAAACAGAATTTCGCCCATCGAAAATCGAAGTCAGAATTACAATTTACTCGAGCGTATTTAAAAAAAAAAGATTCCATTGTCCCGGTTTACTTTTTTACTCAGAAATTCGACTCTTTCGGATGGAATATAACCGAAAACGGAATTCGCTGCGCAAAAAATTCGCAAACTTGCATAACATCAATTGTACATCGTAAAATGCTGAGGGTATATTTTTTTTAATTAAAATAATTTGTTGTTTAAATCGTATCATTATAACCTACAACATTTTGCATAATAAATTAAAGTCCCGCCAAAATACGGCTGAATTCTATTGTCCCACTTTTTTTTTGGCAAACTCAAAGCGAAAATAAAACATTTTCAAATTAACTGTCTATTAAAAACCAAATTACAAAATGGGAAAGAAACGTTGTTTCCAAGCAAAGAGAAATCCCGAATAACTATATTACACAAATTAATTTAATCCTCTTTTCCTCGGGATTGCATTTTTGCGCAAAACGTTTTCAATTTAAATAATAATTTTATTATCCGCACGTATTTGCCACAATTCACGGAAAAAAAGGTTATATCATTATTACCCGACGCTCACATCCCCCCTCTCACCCCCCCTTTCTTTTGTATGTTTCATTTCTCAATTATTCTTCAATGTAATTTGTTTTGCCTAATTTCCAGAAATTAGCGTTCTTTTCAAATCACAAAGGTTTAAGCAATTTATATTGCAATTTTTTAAACAACTGCAAGTTATGAAAGTAACAAATCATTTTCGTCCACCTCGAAAGTTTCGACAGTTTGTACATTTGAACGAAAAAGAAATTTGGATAATTAATAGGTCAGCAAAATTCTCCCAGAGTGAGAGATCTGCTAAAGTACGTTTTTTTTCAGTTAACCACACTTATCACTATTATTTGAAAAGAAAACACTAGCCTAGTAATAAATGCTCGACTCACCCTAAGCGATTACGTTTCGCCAGACAACTGCATTTCGATTGCACTTAATTGAAACATTCAACGCATCGCTTCTACCTACCCTCCTCCCCCTCCCCTCTTATCTTTTTCACTCGCCATTAAACATGAAACCTAGATAAAAACAAGGGCACGAAAAGCGATGGAATAGGAAGAAGGCATTAAGGAAAACACATTTGCGCGTTGTTCCGCGCTTTCCATTCGTTAGTCGAACATTAGCTTTCAACTAAATGGTTCTTCCCTTTCGGCCACACTTTGTTTGTCTGGCGAAATATCATTATACCAGGTGGATGGGGAGGGGGTGGCGGGGGAGGGGGTCAGCGCTCTTTTCATCGCGCGGAACTGCGTGTAGCACGAACGAAAAATCGCAATGCCGGGCGCCATCTTTTTTTCTTGTTCTTCCCTAATTTGTACCAACAGTGCAATATCGCGTGCTTTGAGGTTATCCGCAATTCTCGGTTTAATTAAACAATTGCATTTTATTGGACGTTACAAATGAAATATGCCGGCGTCTGCTTTATTCGCGCACTCGTTGCGGAAAAGCATTACCGTAAATAAGTGGCGCATTAACCGTGCGGGCAAAATTTTCTTCCCTCGGATGAAATTGAATTGTACACTTTTATGCGCGCAAGGGACACTCAGGGATCAGGCTGGGAAACGGTTGAAGGAATAATTGGTATTAAGATGATTTGCGGTAATGGCGCGAATTCACCGACGGCGCTTAATGCCGACGGGTAAATAGGTTAGCGCTTTACGTCCCTCGGGAGGTTATACGGTTTTTAGGTTATTGTTTCTGATGTTTCGCGCGTTTTGTTTGTTCGTTGATGTGAATTTCTCATGGAGTTATCCTTTTGATTATTTTTTTTATTTTATTTTTTGGCTTTAGTGATTTTCTTTTGGCACATTGGGAGTATTTATAGGGTTTTTTTAGTAACTATTTCGTGCATTTGTAATGATTTTGTTTCTTATGATAAATCCTTCACGGAAAACCTTTTTGAAATATTTTTATGTTGAGGTTATAAACAGTTTGCGTATATAAATCAGAGATGGAGTTACTGTACCAATTATTCTAATAACTTTGATTTTTCATTTTCGTACTGTAGGTTCTAGTAAATATTTCGTACATTTGCAATGAGCGATTTAAAATGTAAACTCATGATAGAATAAACATTTCAATTATATTAGTAACATTTTATAATGTTGCTAGTGTCCCTAGGAATTTTTTAATAGTATTTCTAGGTTAAATTCAAAAAATGTAAGATAATTACACCGACCTCAGTAGTTGAGCTGATTATTGAAACATCAATAAATCTTTAATATATATTATTAATAATTTCATCTTTTGATAATTTAATGAGCCTTACATAAGGTAGTAATAATTACTGAAACGTTTTTAAATGATTTAGTACGTCATATGATATTCTTTTTGCAAGAACGTCGCTTACAAAAATGGCTGAAATTTAATTGGCTTATAAAATTTGTAATTTGAATGGTGAAGGTATATATATAAATATATATACATATACCCATATCTATACCCATATATATTTATACATACTCATATATACGTATATATACATACAAACATGCATATAAATATATAAGGAAAGTCAAGAGGCCGAAAATGTAAGATTTACCGAAGACTCGACGTCGTTGAAGACAAAGGGATCGTACTGCAAAAGTTTCATCAGATTTGCAAAAAACGTCCGGCGGAAAAAGCGGACAGTTTAACATAACGACGGCGTTATTTCGACAAGGGTAAGCAAATCTTTCGGGCTAAGCGGCTTTGCACAAAGTGCATGTTATTATCCGACATTTAGATAGGAATCTGTATAAATCCTCTTTACGCGACGATCGCTTCGGGCTGTTTGTCACAATTGTCGCAAATATTGTCGGAATTAAAAACGCGCCCGTTAATTCGTCGCAGGGAAAACGCACTCAACAACCCACCCACCGAATCAAAATTTGTTACGCGTTACTCTCCACGGAAGATTTTCCAAGTACATTTCCGCCTTACTGGCAAATGCTTTCGACAAACTTTTAACGAGCTGGTGGAAGATTCGCCGATCAGACGCGATGTTGAGTTTGCCGATTTTCAAAAATTATAAATGTAAAACCGCAAAACCCTTTGGCATGTTTTTTTTTATGAAAATTAATTAACGAAAAAGTGTGGTAATTAAGATAAGTGTCTTAATTAATGTTAAGTCAAAATGCAGTTTGTGTTTCTAAAATAAATGATAATTTTTAATTATGAAAGTATAAATTTGAAAAATCAGTAATTACGTTACGCAAAAAATTTTTTACTTTAACAATATAAAATTGTTCACCTCGCAATGTCATAATGTAAGTACAGTTAATAAAAGTGATTATACATTTTAAAGTTGGCGAGATAACTTTCGTTACATTTGAATTTTCGCGCGCAATTACGAGAGATCGTAATATCAGTGTGAACAAAGAACTGCGACCGTCGCTCCAACTTTTTCCTTTTAAGAATTAAAATACAAAGAATGCCTCATTGCCGTATTTTTAAAGGTCTAATTTTTAGATTGTGTACTTTGCAACCACTTGCTATTCTTCTATTAATATTTCATACATTTTTACAACTCCTGCCGGGTATTTATAAATTTGTTAAGCCACAATTTCTGAAATTGCACATCATAATTACAAAGTCGAAAGCCACGAGGACGTCGTCCTCGGCATAATCTCACGCGAGACCGTCGTTTTGAGTTGCCAGCCAATTTCACGCTTCTGAAATTTGTAGGCGAAGTTGCAACGTTTTTTTTATTTTTTTTATTTTTTGTTTTTTTTTCAAAAATTGAACACCGTCATTCAAAACGGTCGTCGAAAAACCTGGGAAGTAAATGTTGGCTGGCTTAAACCGGGACGAATTTCGGCACTTGTTTACATTTGCGCGGAACGTAAACAACCGGTAATAAGCGAATTTCTGCGTCGACGTTATGTTGGATAGCGCCAGAAAGCTGGCAACCTTATTATTGTGTTAATTGGCGCGTAACATTATCTGCGGTGCTACAGGGGCGTCGTGCAAACGAACGCGATTATGTTTTGTTCGGTAACATTGCGGGTCACAAAGGTCATTGGAGTTGTTTAATATTATTTTGGATCGGTGAGATTATGTTTTGGGTTAATCTGCTTAGAAACATTTGTCAAATAATAAGAAATGTATAATTAGTGACAAAATGGAAAAAAGTGCTTGTTCACTAATATTACTGAGTTGTGACACTGTTTCCAAGGTCATTTTTGTTGACAACATAAGTTAGTTTATTTGTAGAATAACTTTTATTGAAGAAAAAGAAGAGTATTATTTATGACAGGACAATAAACACGATTTGTTTACCAATACTATTTCTCAGACGGCTAGATTGATTTCAAGGTCATTTTTTTGATAAATTAGTAAAATTGATTTGTTTGAAAACATTCACAAAAGAAAAAGAAAAATATTGTTTACGGTAGCATAGATTTGATGAGCTAACTTGTTTATAATAACACACATAAATCGCAAAGACTGATTCCAAGGTCATTTGTGTTGATTAATTAATTTAGTTGTTGAAAGTCAACAATACCGCTTCGATTTTCGCGTGAAGTAGAACTTAATTTTAGGTCGTTCAAAAGTAAACAACAACTGAACAGGAATTAATTACACGGAATGAAGGTCACGGAAGTGAAGGTCGTATTTCTCTTCAGTGGTGAGTGTTTACCTTTTGAGTTATCGATGAAATATATTGCATTATAGATTAAAATAACTGAATAAAAATAAAGCGGAAGTAAAAATTAATTGTTTTTAAATAGACTATTGAATATATAATAATTGCCGCTCAATAACAAACCCAAAGGTCATATTTGGGATCGTAATTCAACAATTGTTTACTGTTACCATTTAATATTAAATTGACAATAACAATAACAGAAATACTTGGAAGTCGTCGAATGTTTTCATCAAAATGAAAGCCATATTTCCCTTACTGAATGACTGTTTCCCCTTTTTCATTCGCAAATGAAATTTTTCTCATACGAAGGTCATTAGATACCGACGCGTTGTTACTTTTTCGTTATTTCGCTCAAAATGGCTCCATTCTTTCGGCATCCCCCCCCCCTTATTTCGCGTATTTTCTTGAATAACGCGCCAGGGTTGCAAGTGAAAAAGGATGGCAAAGCTTTAACTCCGTTCAAAGAGCAGGGTGCTGGCGTTCTTCTGTCCTTTTTTACCGGCAACTCTACGATCTCGCGCGACGGTTCTATTGCATTATCCGGTTCCTTCTTAACATCTGTTCGGCGTCGTGCGAAACAGTCGCGAAACAGCCAAGTTGTCCTGATGGAATTACGTAACTCCGCGCGTACGATGCGACGTATCCCGGCGTCCTCCAGCTTCTACATTATTTAACGGTCGTATTTGGATATTAGTGGCGAACGCATCTCGGGGCGTTGTACGCGAAAGCACACGTGTTTTTGCGAGAGCCGTAACAACGCTGCGACGTGAGAGGAAAAAAAAGGAGCATATTTTTACAAGTCTGAGAATTCGCCATTATGTCGCGAAGTATGCGAAATTGAAAAATGTGAATAATTATGAAATCAAAGTGAGGTTGCAGGATAATACATAAATTTTGCTTTTTGAATTTCAAAAATCGCTACTTCGCATGAAAAGTTTAAATATTAAGAAAAATCGTTAAAGATTCCTGCATTACCGGCATTCAAGAATTTTTTATTCAAGATTGTTATAATTGAAATTAATCGTCGATTTTTAATTTTCTTTAATTGATGTTTAATTGTTCAATTTTTAATAGAATATTTTGAATAAAAATGACGCGCTCATATATGTTAGAATATCATGGTTTTGGCGCCAAATTTTAAAGTTCATATTTTATTCATAGCACGATTTTGTCTCTTGTTCAGCTAATTCTTACGTATTTCTCCTAATTTTCAATTGTTTCAATAGATTTGCTTTCATTTTATTTATTTTCCATTTACAAGTTATATTTCGATAATCGAACAATGCTTTGAAATGCACGTCGAGAAATGCAATTGATATTTGAGTTCAATTTCACGACGAAACGTATCTTTGATTTCCACGTCCAAGAAATGAATTCGGCGATGTAAAATCTCTTCCGGAAAACGTACAAGCCGGCCCGTGATTGGCGCGTGTCGAACGGCTTAACCGGCCGGGTTAACCAAGTTATCCTTAAAAGGGACTGTACAGATCCATCTTACGACTTCCGCGCGCGACATTCGTCTTCCGGTTCATTGTTCGAGCGCCATATCAGATATTTGTGGCCGACATTTAGATGCTCGCCGCGGACGCATTGCTCTGCCAAGCTGAGCGATAACTCCTCCCTCGGCTGAAAGAATTTCCGAGAGCGAAGAAAGCCAGAAATAATTGGCCCATTGAAGACTTGATTCATCGGACTCGCATTGATAACGTCCGAACTTGCACGACTTTTTCTTTTATGGGCCGTTTTTGTTGGAATTGTAAATTCCGTCCCCAGCGCGGAAAATTGTCCGGCGTGTTTACCTGTAACAAAAAGAGAGACGTTTTTGGTTAGACATGTTTGATCATTCGTGTTTTCGTTTAGTTTAGTTTAGTTGACGAGATTATTTTAAAATCAGGAGACACGAGTTCGAATCTCAGGAGCGAAGTAATTTTTTCCCTTCATTTTCAGATTCCGCGTTTTTTAATCAAATTTATTAATGCCTTGGGTTAAAAACAAGAAAAAGTTGATATAATTTTTTCCTTTCTGATATAACATCAATTTTGTGTAAATTTAATATGAAATTTGCAATTATAAGAATTATGGTTTATTTGAGTTTATGATAAATGTTACTTTTACTTTTAACTGATGATTTACAAAATATTGGAGGGCATAAGTTCAAATCTCTGAAAAGAACTTTTTTTTCGCATCATTTTTGCAATCAAAATGATCGATATGATGTATAAAAGTGAAGAAAATATTTGTGCAGAAATATTAACATTAATTTTGATACAAAACTCGTAATTACAAAATTAGACGTCAAAACGTTATAATGTAAATGAATAAATAAATGAATAAATAAATAAATAACTAAATTCACTTTCAAATAGTTTTATAAAACAGTTTCTTATAAAACAGTTATAATATATAAATAAATAAGTAAATAAATAAATAAATAAATTCAATTTCAAACAGTTTTATTTTTGAACAGTTTTTTTTTTTTTTTTTAGTTTTTCAACAGTTTTATTTTTGAATTTAAATGTTATCAAATATCGTGCATCCTCATTTACATTCATGGATCGATAATAATGTAAATTTTAAACTATTTCATTCAAATGTTACGTAGAACGAAGAACAGCTCATTGTAAAGTAATTTACAAATGTTCCGTGTTTACTAGTGAACTCGAGGACTTTTTAACAACAGTCCTGACGCGGAAAGTGGCTCGGACCGAGATGAAATAAATTTTTGGAGTCATATATTTCCGAGATAAGGGTGACGTGTTACTCCCGTTCCCTGCGTTTCGCTATTTCACGATTTATCGTCCGTGCAAGTTCACCGAATGATGAAAATTTCGCCAATCATGTTTTATATGATGATTTGTGCACAAATTGCCGAAATATATTTTCAGATATGATCTTTGACTTTTGATCTTTAATTTATTAAAATTTCGATTAAAATTATTAAATGGACGGCGGCAAATAAAACTCGAGATAACAGCATCAAAGCACTGGCTGACGAAACTCTGGCATCACTACTGAAATTAAGAAGTGTAGATACATGTTCAGTTATTTCGAATAAAATTTTTTTTTCGTTCATGAAATTCGGTTAAATCACCTAGAATTTGTTTAATGGGAAACGGAAATACAAAATTGTATTATTTTATATAAATCGTTTGATATTTATTGGAGTCGACAATAAATTATTGGTAATGGTTGAAAGTGCTTACGATGTCACGGTGGATCTGATGTATGATTTTAAGATTGTCTTGAAAAATATATCAGGTATTAGCGACGACTTAATTAGTTTTAAAATAATATATTGATGTATTATAAGATTAATGTTTTTATTAAAAAAAAGAAAGAAAAATAATTGCGATAATAACTTTTCACGATTCGCAAGGGTATTATTGAGAGTAAAGTAGATTTTAAAATTAAATGGTATTTTGTGAAATAAATGTATGAACTTTATAAACTTGTACCATAAACATAATATACAATTCTCGACCTAAAACTGGACGGAATAGAAGAAATTCGATTTAAAAAAAAGGAGAAACTACTGTATACTGAACATTTGTGCGCTAATGAGCAAATTATTATTTTGCGCACTAGCGTTTACATTATTTGTGCGCTATAATACAAATTATTATTTCATTCACTTGTACAAAAATTAATTGTTTACGTGTTGATAAATAAATTCGTACTTAATGCTCTAGTGCGGAAATTATTTTTTTGCGTACTAGTTAACGAATACTTTGTGCGATTTTATTGAAATATTGCTTCACGCATTAGTATATAAATTAACTATTTGTACCTTAGTGAGCAAATTATTACATTGCGCACTAGTATGTAAATTATTACTTTGCGCACTAGTATTTGAATTGTAATTTGCATACTAGTGTACAAATGAACTATTTACGCGTTAGTAAGCAAATTAATACTTTGCACACTAGTATACAAATTGTCACTTTGTGCACTAGTATATAAATTGTTATTTCGCGCACTAGTATTTGAATTAGAATTAGACACACTAGTATTTGAATCAGTAATAGACGCTCTAGCATTTGAATTATAATTTGCATACTAGTATTCAAATTGTCACTTTGTACACTAGTATGTAAATTGTCACTTTGCGCACTAGTATTTAAATCATTACTGGACGCACTAGAGTTTGAATTATAATATTGCATACTAGTGTACAAATGAACTATTTTCGCATTAGTAAGTAAATTATTACTTTGCTTACGTGAGTAAAATTAATACTTTTCGTACGAGGACTTGGATGCTTTGATGAAAACTATCATCAGACCCGATGAAGGGGTTTTTGATTTTCCTAATAATTTCATTTGCTTACACGTGGCAATCCTACCGTCTACTTATTACATCCTTTCAGCTGTTTTCAATGCGACGTTGATTATCAATATATCATGGCGGAAAAACTGATTTCTTCCAATTATCACGTCGATCGCGCGCGACTGATGTTGACAAGTGTACGCGAGCATGAAAAAGGGAGGAAAAAGGGTAGCTCGCGACGGTAAATTAGTAGCCATGCAAGTACGATCTTCGGCGCCGGTTGACCATCCGATGCTATAATTCACTGGCGGTAGTTTCTTGGTAATTTGTGCAGCGCGATACCGAGCGTGTCTGGTCACTGCAGCGCGGCCAATTTTTCATGAAAGCGCGCCAAATTAACGTCGTAAACAATTTTGTTGACAAAGCGAAAGCGAGCGAAAGAGCGGAAAATAAGGACGACAAAGAAATGCCTACCGTAACGAGTTCCGCGTCCAGACTTACGCCCGGAGATAACGACAAAAGCGCCCCATATTGTCCGTCAAATTACGACGCAATTTTCCGCGGGACTAGAGGGCGTGGCGACCTCAAGTCCGAGATCGATGCTAAGCCTTTTGTTTCGTCCCCTGTTTACAATTGTCTCGACGTTTCGGCGAAAGCCCGAAAATTGCCGGGATTTTTCATATATTTTTTTTTTATTCAAAGACGATGGAGAGTTACTTAATTTTGAGGTTAGGTGGTTTTCGTTCGTTGGAAAAAAATTATGATAACTTATTCATCCATAAATATAACGTACGGAGGTAATAAAACGACTGAGTTTTTTGCGTCACACGAGTAACGTCGAATAGGAATCGACAGTCTAACCTCAAAAGATGAAAACTGATAAAAAATGATACTATAATAAATACTGATATGATAATTGTAATAATTATACGTTTCCAAAACCTTCGATTTATCATAGAAATATTAATCTTGTGATAAGTGGATTTTTACGTGCTATAATTTTTATTTTCTTTAACCTTTTTCAAGGTTAATAATACTAGAATCTGTAACTTTTCGTTCTGTTTGAAAAATTCACCAGCACTTTCAGTCGGGTAAATTATAATACAAATGATTTGATTCCCCAGCGCGACTTGTAACACGGTGTTCGTAAGTTGGCGCAAATATATACTTATGCAGGTAGTAAAAGCAGGTAGCTTTTATTTGGCCAATAAAGTACGCTTAGCCACGTATATTCGGCAACATGCTTTCTACGAGACGCAGGGCGCATTTGCAATACGACGTAAACGTAATACAATACCTCGAACTCACGTTGGGCGCGTGTTTTTCGGATCATTCCCCACAATCTGAAAGATATTCGACAGTCTTCCAGCGAAATCCTTTTCGCGCTGTTTTCACGACTTTACCCAACACAACTCCTTCGCGTGACTTTGGGGAAAAAAGAAAATTTTTCGTCTCATTACCTCAACCTCATATTTGGAACGTTAATTAAAAGGATGGTACAAATTATTCGGTTTCTTCTTTACCGACACTTAAGTAGCCTTTTTCACTTTTTTTCTTATATTATAATTTAAAAATATACATTAAGGCTAATTTTCATGTATGAATATAGTATAAAGTCTACTTTGTTAGCAACCTTTATATCATAACCTCAAAAATAAAATATTAAGGTTAATCTTCATGCGGAAAGATAACGTTTAGTTTGTAAGGAAAAATGGATGTGATTTTTCTTATATTATAACCTCAAAGTAAACATTGAGGTTAGTTTCTATGTAAAACCATAGGGTAGTCTTGTTAGTGAAAAGTAACATAACCTAACTTATCCGAAATTGATGAACAAGAAGTTTTGTACGCATATAATATACGAGTTCGAACTTTGGCAAATTATTGTACAATTTGTGTTTGTAAATTGCGAAAAACCGACAAAACAGTACACAAAAAAATAATGATTGGGTAGAGTAGTCAGTAAAAATCAATCTTGGTATATTTTTGGTAAAATAATGAAATCTTACTAAAAAAACAGCAAATTTTTAGTTTTTAGTTATTAAAGTTATTTTAGTTATTATAGTAAATTTTTTTATAAAAATTTGCCTGACACACTCACAAAAAGGATGCATTGAGCGCAGAAAAATGTTCTTCATTCAAGACAAAATATATTTTGATATTTTGCCAAGAATAAATTTTCTTGAGCCAAGATAAGTTTCCTTTGTCCAAGATACTAAGTGATTAAGCCAAAAAAAATGTCTTGACAGAATAAAATTAGGTTTTAACCGAAGAAAATAATAGCAAAACTTAGTGATTCTTGAACGAAGGTAAAGATGTTTGTGAGTGCATCAAATCCGTTTTTTATGTACGTGCGGAGCTTCTGGTGCATCAAAATTGTTAAAAAGTCAGTACTATATTTACTTTTATTATGCAATTTTTTCGTAAAAAAATTAATATCTACCCTATTCATATTAAACGTACTTCTTTTTAGGGAAATTTTACATGTTCCATACTTATTTCCGTAGAAACTTTTTGTGTTATCAAAATGTATCAAAATACAACGAAACAGAGTAAACTACGTTTTTGCTGTTGATGTTCTTATTAAATTTCGGCGCTTGAGCCCAGCACCAATTGAAAGGAACCCACGTATCATACAATTACAAGCGAAATAAGTGCATTATTCATAATATATAAATAGCACTGGCCGCGGGCGTAATTCAATCGGAATAATGCGCGGCGCATGAATTATTCGCCCTGAAATCTCGTCTCGAATCATTTATGTTTAATTGAAGTATTGAACGGTTCCGCCGAAGTAGAGCAATAAAGTGCGCTTCAACGGCGTTATAATAATTTCCGTTATCGCGGTTTATTAATCACGTTATAATTGGTTGTCTATAAATTAACGGCGGCCGCGGCTCCGAATTCGGCGCGCGGCGCGAAAGCATGAATATTTGTTTATTTAGAGGCACTAAGTATCGCATTACAAATTCGTTATGTAAATTTCGATTCCTCGCACCAATGGCGCTACACTCGGGAACGTAAATATCACTGCCG
>JABFOV010002356.1:0-20255 GCA_022817685.1 Aradophagus sp. ZL-2020 | reverse complement strand
CATACTAGTGTTCACATACTGAAGTTGTGAGAATGAGGTGCTCATGTGTGTAGTCTTCAATCGTGTTTGTTTACAATTGTTTAATTTGTGAAGCTACTCGCATAGACTCACCCTACTTGTTTTCTGTGGTTGCGTCATTTGTTTGTTTGTGTCTGCGTTTTTTTTTTTTTTTTTTTTGCTTTTTTTTTTTTTTTTTATTTTTTTTTTTTTTTTTTTGTGAAGTACTTGGTGAATTTTAGGTACAGTAATGAAGTCGACTTTTTGTAAGAATGAAATCGTCGTCGGAAAGTGCTACTGCACTTTGTGAAGTGCATCCTTAATGCAGTTTGCTTGAAGCTAAATTTATTTGTGATCAGTTATGATAAATTGTGATGAATTGGGATGACGTATGATCAATTATGATTAACAGCTAACAATTTGATGATGCGATGTTTCCTCATGATCTGTTTTTGTTATTGTTTTCAACAAATCATGTGCAAGAAGTTTTTCAACGTTTATTTGTAACGAATTTTCAATAAATCAGAACTTGAATGTATACCAGCGCGATATAAAATGACATAATTAATTGTTTCATTTACTTTCTTCGTTTAGAAGTATATGTTTCCTGAATGAAAATTTATGAAATTTGAAATTCGTTACAAATAAACGTTGCAAACTTCCAGCGCATAACAAAACGAACCTTTTTTTACTCTGAATATGTTTAAAAGTCCCGTTTTCATACAATATTGTAATGATGATATTTCACATCGCGTTCAAAGCGTTTCAACGGCTCGGCGAAGAGTTGCGGACTTAAATTTGAATGAATATCCGAGCCACACACCGGGATCAGCTAAGTATCCGCGAAGAGAAATGGTATCTGCGAGAGTCATCCATCCTCATTGTCACCCGGAAAAAAGTCCCGGCAAGTCGACGTTCACGGTCGGCTGTCGAAGAACCAATCACCGTCTAAGATGATGTGTTCACTTGCCAGAAAGAAAAACGACGACGCGCGGCCTCGCGAACAATTTGCATTCCTCGAACGTCGGGCCCAATATTTCAACCACCGCAGCTTCGAGGAAATACCCTGCGCTGATAAACGACCGGCCAATGTGATAATGTGATTGTCGTTAAGACGCGATACGATATTAATATCTAGAGGTCACTATTAGCATTCGATGAATTACTAGAAGATCTGATATCAAACGACCAACGATTGTATAATATCGTAAATCAAAATTGTCTTAATCATAAAATCAATTTATGATGAATAAATTTACTTTTTTTTGTACAATTTCAAATTGAAATACGGTATTAAATATCAGATCAAAATAGAATAAAATTAGAATCATTATTAATGAACGAATCTCGTTCATCATCAAATTCAGACCTCCTTTTTTTAAGGTACTTAAATATAAATAAGTATTTAAGTAAATATCAAATAATTTGTAAACAAGTTTCACATATAGTTACTAAAGTTAATTAAGTAAAAAAAAAACTAGTTTAGTTTCGAAATAAATAATCTTGAGAACTTTCAGACGAAAGAGGGTAGTTGATCATATTTTCCAATTAGCGTTCGATCAAAGCAGGTAGGTAATACGACACTGAGCAGAAAAACTTACAACCACGTTTCCGCCAAGACAGATGTCGCGTCTCGGTGTTTTTTTCCTCGTCGTCGAAATTTCGAGTAAGAACGGGCACACGGTGCTAAGAGATTCCGAATATTTTCACACGTAGCAACGTGGCGACTAATTCCGGAAGTGGCTAATTATCTGGCCGCAACGGGCGCGTTCCGAAATAATGCTCCTAGAATATAATAAAATTAATGGTCCCAAAATAATTGCCTTGAAACAATATTTGCCTATTCCAGCTGAATGGGAGTTTAAGGGTCTTTACTCTCGTATAAAATGTCTCGGATAAACACAAGGGTTCGTCCCCATTTTTTTTTCTCATCGATAAAAAGTCTTCCGTAGAAAAACGCGTGGTTTGAAAATGGCCACGGAACGTTTTTTCTCGGTCAACCAATATATAAATGGAAATAATATTCATATTACTTAACAAAACCAATGAAAATTGTATTCGCATGTATACATTCAAAAATGGTACTCGTAATCTCGTTACGAATTTCACTTTCATTTACGCGCCGGCGAAAAAGTACAACGTTTTATTAAAACACTTTCATAAGCGGTAATATATAACATAACGTTAATCCCAGGAAAAAGCCCGTAACATTATCATATCCGAAATCGTGCGAAGTCGTAATTAAACGCAAGTAGCCGACAATTTAGTTTTAACAGGCTTGTCAATTGCTTTCGATGGGTTTGACGTTTGCGTATGCTTTGGATTGATAGGCGGTGTTTTTCTTTTCTTTTTTTTTCCCTCACATCTCAAGCAGGTCGTCGCGCACGTTGGGTGTAGCCGAGCGAGAGTGGTTCCCACAGCGAAGTCGTGTGAAAACACCCGGGAAAGTGGACAAGCGACAAGTACTCGGATTCGTCGGTGAGAGATCGACCGGAAGAGCGGCGATTTCTGCGCGCTGCTCGCACGTAGGCCGTGAATGCATCGCCCGCGCGATGCAATGAAATCATCGAAATCGCACTCGCTGATTGGTCAAACGATACGTTATTGATCGCTAACGTCAGGCTTTCAATAATGGAGACATTATTTACTTGCTGGCGATTTGTAGCCGACTGTCGTCATTATGGCGTCATAAATTATTCTCATGATTGCACGCCCTCGGAAAAATGATTACAAACGAAATTTTATTTCGGCAAATAAATTAGCTCGTAAAAATGTTATCATTACATTGCATGGGATGTGAGGTACATGGAACGTATTTGGACAAACTGAAAATATTGCTAAATAAGTCAATAAAATGTTCAGCTAAACATTTTGCAGTTTCGTATGGGCAAAACTTTTTATCTAATCAGCGTTGACAATTGAACTTCAACAGTTGTCGGTTAAAATGTTTGTTACGTTTCACTGACAGATATTTTATTGATACTTTTTTAAACTATACTGTCAACGTTGACTCAACCTTCATTCAACCTTGATTCAACTATTTATCAAACCTCATTCGATATTAACTGTCAATACTGACAGTTAATGTGGTTAATATGGTTGATTCTACGTTGATTCAACTCTTTCGCAACGTTTGGTCTTCTGTTATTCAACGGTTTCTTCAATGTTGAATCAACGTTAACTGTTCTCTTAAGGATAATTAGAATTTAAAGAGAACTGTTTTTCTTTTAGATTCAAGATTTCAAGATTGAATGAGAAAACACTGTTGCATATAGTATCGACTTATTTCTTGGAAACATGTCTACCCCAGCCTGAAATCGAATTAATAATAATTTGGTCGATTCTTTTGCATATTACAAAGTTTCTTATTCTTCTGACTAACGCTTTGAAAGATTTCAAAACATGTTTGCCTGATACTGAAGGTATATTTTTTATGCTATCGTCGGAAACCGCGGATACTGAATGGGCATGGTAGACCGAGTAATGGTGGTCGCGTTTGACTTGTATCGTTTGATCTCGTTAATAGGAGCGCATTGTCCTGCATCTACATACTCCTGTACACGTAGTTTTCCTTGTAACCCGTTGCGAGGAAGGTGCCAAGGTAGAAACACGCGCCGATATCTCACGAGCAGAGTGAATTTGTTTGCGAAAATGTGGATGAATAACAAGCGCGTACTTGTGGTTGCTGGAGAAAAGTTTACAAAGTTAGAACTCGATGACAAAGGAACCAATGGTCGATAAGGTCATCAATATATTCGAATCGAGTCCATCGCGTGTATAAATGTAGGAAAGTATAGTTAAAAATGAAAAATTATAAATTTCAAAAACTCCGGTGTGTTCGACTTTGAAACCAAACACTTCATGTATTGAAAAATTCGAACTTCTGTATTTTGTCACCCATCCAAATTCTAAATCTAATTATGTACGAACATATACGATCGTTCATCACTTTTTTAATCGACAAGACTCCTTTCAAAACAATTCTCCATTCGTCCCGAAATCATTTTCGTTTCAACATTATCGTCGCATCAACTTCATTCCGTGACTTCTAATTGATCGACTTAATTTAAACATAACAGCGCAATCTTAATTCATGCATCTTCGTTTAACAATCTTTATTACACTGCGACGCAACAACGCCATCTTCAAACGGTTATTCCCACATGAATCATTCAGTGAAACACTGCCGTTTCATCGGTTCATTTTCTCCGCGCACCTCACCCCTCGCTGCTTAATTTCCGCGCGATAATCTCGTCCCATGACTTATTGTTCATTTGGATCCCGTCACTTGCGGGCATCTTTCATTCACCCATTCATACAAAACCAAAAAAAAAAAAAAAAAACAAAAAAATTATGCTAAGTTTAATTTTGAAATCGAAACCCGACCCATTTTCAGCGACTCCGTTTTTGTTCCATCAAACACTGTAGCTGATCTAAAACGACAGGTCGTTGGAATCACCCGTCCTGTACCTGCGAACAATGTTCCTGGCCTAGATTCCGGCAAATCAGGTACACTTATTAGCATACATTGCGACCCGCAAAAAGCACCTCGACGCATCGCCATCTTTCATTCGGCTGCCGTCTCCCCTCCTGCCTCATTGGCCATACAACAGCCAGCCTATTACAAGCGCGCGTCGCACTCATCATCCTATTGTTCTCTAATGAATCCGTAGATGCTGACGGAAGCGGCAAGATGCATGGCGCGGTGCCTCCGCCAGCTCCTTTCCGCTCGTTTCCATTTCTTATTTGCCCCCTTAATCGCGACCTCGCCGTCGGTCTTTGCCTTCCCGCTCGGCTGACACCGTTGCGCGGCGTCTTTGCTACGTCAGCGCCACTTTGTGCAATAAACCGATAGATTCGTAAAACGCTCTCTACTGTTACGCGCATGCCCGGAGGTTAATGACGATGGCCAAATAAGACTCGGCACGTTCATTAAGCGGACTTGAGCGCCTAGTCAAGCGGCGATAGATGGTACCGCCGAAAGGATGGGTGGCTTGTGCGTACGCATTAATAGACGGTTAAGTCTCTGGGACGAAAATGGGATATTAATTGACGAGGAAAAAGTGAGCTATAGATCGGTGCTCGATGGGCTGCCAAAGTAATTTTTTTTTCGACGTTTGAAAGATACAGGTTCAAATGTTAAATTTTGATCAGTGTCGAAAATTTAGTACGATGAATATTTCGGTAAAATATTAATAATTATATGTTGCTAAATGAATGGACTGTAATTTTATTTATGGATGGATGAATTTTAGGATTAATAAAATATTCGAAATGAAAAATAATTTCAAATAAAACTTCTTTTTGCCTGCAAGATTAAACAATAGATCAGCAGTGAAAACAATAGATTGAAATATATTCAACAGTGAATCCACATTGTCAAGTTTATAAAAATTATTCGATTGGGTCGTGTGATGAAGTTTATTATTTTTTATGGTAATTACTGTCTGGTGGAACTTCGTTTGATTTGAGCTAAAATCGTACATTTTCATGCTCTTAAAAAAATCTTTTTACGACATGATTCTGAATTTTTAACTCAAAAAATATCTGCATATTATGAGGCACCGTTCAAATGAATGTAGATTGAAAATATTAAAAAAAAAAGAATTAAATTATTTATTCATTTCCTTTTAATTTTCGGATGAACTTTGACACCGGTCGACCAATTTTGAAACAATAATTACATTCGTATCTGAAACTTTTATTTGAGATACCTTAACCGGTGAAATTAAAAATTAAAATCTAGTTCGTACGCTCATTGAATATTCATCTTTCGTGCGTACATCGATGGGAAGACGATATCAATAATATAAACTGTAAAACTAAACTTCCTTAATCATCGTACGCCTAACACACGTGTTGCCACGGTATTTAAATCGTGGCTATTAATTATTCAAACGCTGACTGTTGTGGATGTCACTGTAATCAAGGTCAGTGGACGTTTGTGTGTGACATTATGAGTGACATTTGGATGAATTGAATCCGGTCGATGGTACGATTTCCGTGATCTTTGAGGTCAACGGCGGTGTGAGTAAGTATGGGCTTCGAGGCGGCTCGCCGAATTGAAATTTAAAAACAAGTACTTGATATTCGATTTATGCATCCGTAAACATAATTTAAATGCCATTAAGGGAATGTTGTTTTAATAATCCTCTTAAAATTTATATAATTGTAAGAATAATAAATGAATAATTATGAGAATGCTTCGTATTCTGATATGATGTAAATAGTTACTTAATTCAACAAAGAAAAAAGAACCTTTTAGTAGTTTTTAAAGCGAATTTGGATGTATATCGCAGGTTGGTTCGATTTAAAATTGAATGTTCAATGTATAGAAAATTTGAAGTTGCACTTTGTCGTTATATTTCTGTTTGATTAATGCGAACCCTTTTGAAAAAAAAGGGTCTTTTTGAATGAAAAAAAATTTCTTTAAGGAAAATATTAAAATGTAACTCTCTTTCAGTGAAAATTCAAAATTTCAGACCAAAAAGATATTTTTAATACCGACTACGTATCAAGATAAAAAATTCTAAATTCACTATTATAATTTTTCATTAAAAATGACCACAATGTAATATTTTTATTAAAAGTCAGTCGAATAACCTGCCCTCGGTTTGCATTGAAACTTAATTCCTGTAGAAGACCTACTTTCCAATACGTCTCAATCGGATCGTACACTTCTTAAAGAAGAAGAAAAAAAAAAGGTAAAACAAAACGGAAAGGTAGCCTACTGCCTTCAATCGAAATTTCAATCGGATCGAAGAGCATTTTTTCCAACGAGCAGGGTGGAAAAGTGGAATCCATTATTCACGCGCACTTTGTGGCGCTCCTCGATCTTGATAGCTCTCGGCGCAGCGAGCTATCTGCGAACGGTCATTTATGGAAATTGTTTCGGCCGAACGCTCGATACATTGATCTGCGGGATCGATACGCGATCGGCCGAAGCACCTGTGCCCTGCGTGTCACCTCGTCGCCATTGTGCCGCGACGCGAAGCTGGCCGCGGGGCGAGGCGCATGCGCGGGTCACTGCCCCGAACCGAGCCGCTTTTAAGCATATGGAAGAATTGGATGATCGCGATAAGCCCGGGGTCGCGAGCGGGTCACCGCCAGGAATTTCGTTGTCATGTAAATTATTGTCTCCACGACGTCTCGTTTATGGAAAAATAACTTTCCCATAAATAAAGGCTGCGTTGTTAATGTTGAAATATAGCCGACCGGGACAAATGACAAGCTCGCCGCGGGTATACGGGCTCGGGAGATTTAGTGGCCATGATCCAGGATTCGCCGAGCGAAATTTCGCCCTGCAATTGCGAGCGAATTAATTTCGAAACTACAAGTCTTGAATGAGTTTTCAAGCAAGACAGTAAACGATTTATGATTGAGAATGAAAATTTTCATTTCAGCGTGAAAGACTTTAGGGTCGTATTAAAGCTGAAGAGATTGTTTTCAAAATGAATGAAGTTTTGCACTTGGTTTTTTCACAAATTGGGACAAGTCCCAATTCATTAGACACTTCAATACACTGAGAAAAAGAAGATTTTACCATCTCGAGATGGTAAAAAAAAAGATGGTACAACCTTACCATTTTAGATTGTACAACACTTTGTTTTATCGTGGCGCCACCTGCAACTCAGGTGGGCCGAAACAGAACGAATCAAATTGTTTCGTCATTAATTTATATGATATTTAATATAATTAAATAATATTCATTTAACTCACAAGTTCTGATTTCTTTATTTCAAGGAAACCATTGTTTCATCAACCTCAATAATTGAATATACATCGTCGGTAGATTGGAAACCGCTGCACCATCAATGACGACAGTTACATCGGCAGTGGGTTTTATTAAACGTATAAATCTGATTGCAGAACGGTATTATCGTAGCTAGTAAATTACACTGAAATATGTAATAAGCCCTCAGCGTACAATCAACGATCGTACTTTATGAAATCATATTTTTTTTTCTCTCCGGGTATTATAATTAAACATTGTAGTTTCGTACGATCGCGCGTGCATAGTCACTCGCACGCGTATCCTACAGGTTACTTGTCGCACCTGTAAAATCGTCCGTGTGGGCGTCGAGAACTTAGTTCGTACGTTGCAATATCGCAACACCAATCTCGCCGAGCTGATAGACCCACCCGAATTCGCATTGTCCATTTATTCCTCCTTCTCTTTCAATTATATGTTAATATGATAAATAAAACATACGCCGGATCGTTTTGTTTATCAATAAGGTGAATACCATTTTTGATCTTTCTCCATTTAAATTGCCACGCATTACATTGTAACTTGCACGATGAAAAAGTTTCTCTAATTATTATAACTTGGAATAAAATAAAGCTTGTGATTTCGTCTTCGGTGTTTTGCATTTTAATGAAAATAAAGTATTGGTATATATTATAATATACTATTTGGTAAAAAGGTAAAATATATAACAATGTTAGAACTGAATAAAGAAAGTTGCACGGAAAGAAAAAGTTGACCTATTTTATAATATTGGATATAAAATTGATACCAATTCGGGTGTGATCTATACTATTTTTACAAGCTGCTTATACCAGAATGGTAAAGACAGTTCTAGATGGAATTGACATAAAATAGTTGATTACTAAATTTGTAGAATTTTTTTATATGTATTTTTATTTTTTTCTAATATTACTTAAATTATAAAACACTTTTTCAAAAACACAATTGTCTTGGTCAATTTACGTAATGCAGTTTTGCTGTTTAACTATTAATCTTTGCTAATTAATTTTCTCAGAGAACAAAATTGGAGGTCAGTATTATGTATGTTTGAAAGTTGTATATCACAAGACTAAAATGGCGGATAAATCGAAAAAAAAAAATGTTTACGAGATATTTTTTTACCGTTGAAATAAGAATAAGAACTCGAAGAAGAAACAGAATAAGCATGTCATGAAATTACCGACAGTGTATTGTGAGCGCCGTTTTCATCCGGAAATCGTGAGCCAAAAACGTCAAAGGGCGATCGGGATTGAAACGTACGTTAAATGCGAGGCGTCATTATGCACATTTTGGACCACTTAATTCATGCCGCGCGTCCTTCGTGCATGTCAGCGTCGGCGCGCGAAATTAATTATCATTCGAATCATATTGTACGACATTGTCAAAACTTTCTCTCGGCTTCATTTTGAATGATACAATTGGCGCATGCGCGATTCAAGGCGAGGCCCGAGACTTTGACAGAGACCCGACTCCGGGCGGGATAATGGCCGGTTTAAATTGAATTTCGCGAAACGATACCGAGATCGAACAGGTGATTTACAAAGGAAATTAAGCCATTCGCCCGTCAAATTATCTCGGCCCGATGGCTTCGCGAAATTCGTTGCCACGATCATTTTTCGCGTGCAACGAAGCTCATCTACGCCGCAGACGCGCGTTCATAAAGTAGCGGGAAAATGCGGGAACGGCTGGTTTTGATAAATGAAATTGCACCGAGACATTGTTCAGAGTTCGGAGGGATGCCTCACGAGAAAGCGTGAACCGGTGACCCCATCATGAACCGCGGTCATCGGAACAACCGTGTCGTTTTGGTCAACAATCCGAAAGCTATTTCGTAAGAGAGAAAGGGGCTCCTATGGCGATCGGCAAAATATTGGGGAAGAAGGGAACGGCCAAATAAAGAAGGAAATGATACTCGAAATGCCGGTGCCGAATTATACGGAGTCATGAGCGACCGAGCCAAGACCTCCAGCATCAATTCACGATTGTGCGGTAAATAAAGCGGTTATTAAATCGTGGCTACGCTTTTACGACAACTACGCATGCCGAAGTAAGACGACGAAAAAGTTTTCTGCGAAATTGAAAGCAATTTCAGCGAAAGACAAATTTTAATTTCACGTCAAGTTTGGCACGTGGCAAACGACACGTGTTGTAATCTCGGAAAAAAGTGGAAACAAAATTTTGGAACAATGGAAAGTTGGACCAAAAAGAGTTGAAACAAAATTAATTTTTAATTAGTAAATTAAGGGATTCTACTTGCTGTAAAAAGAATTTATTTATCGTAAGAATAATATTTTTATAGTGAATACATTTTCTGGGGGACCCAGCAATTCGTGGAACTCCCCTCCCCCCATTCAGCAGTGTTTTTCAAAAGCTTTATAAAGTTTAACGTTAAAACTCAAGTAAAAATTTGAAGTAAAAACATAATTAATGCAATTAATGTTCAGTTTTACTCCACGACTGTCCATTTGCCTGGATTATAACGCACGATTAAAATAATGCATCGAAATAGAAATAACAAACATTAAAACTTCGTTCGGAATCGTTTCCCCGACACCTCGTATCCTACCTCATTAAGCGGAATAAATTAAGCATAAAATCGTTATTTCGTAGATATTTAATTTAGTCGTAAAGCGAGGGCAATAAATGGTAGAATTTATCTGGGCGTTATTGCCGCGGATTCTTCATCGCTTCTAACGAATAAGTGTTTTTAAAAGCTAACAAATTAGCGATTAAAGGCACTTCGGGCGACGAGCGATTCGTGGAATAAAAAAGCCCGGCAGTAAAGCGCAAACGTATATATTAATATAAAATAAACGAATAAATATTTATATCAGTGTAATAAAATTATGCGCGCGTATATCTTAGAATACACAACAGTATCATTTACTCCGCGCGGCGTATTTCAATTCGCCCGATAAAGCACTTTTTAACAGCACCGGTCCAAGTGTTTTCTCCTTGGCGTCGTCTTTTTTGCGCCGCGGGCAAAACGGTGGTGCTAATACGCGACAGATATGCGAGAATTACGACTCGGTGTGTCCGGTGTAATCCTGGTTTATACGTCGCCTCGCGTACAAGAAATTAACGTCGCCGGCTGATTCAGCGTACACGATTTTTGCTGTTCGAATTCGCGTCGACGCGCCTTCTGCCGACACAATGTTTATTCCGAGGAAGTGCCTTTAATTTGGCAGCCAAAGATACATTCCTCTGACAACGGACTATTTTCTGTTAAGGAATCAAATATTGTTTTGTTACACCGAGAAAACGATATCGTAGAGTATGGATTGTACAATTTCCAGCATGCTGATTGGTCGAAATAAAGCAATCTAGCAATGTCATTGGCTGAAAGTAGTTACGATATGATATCGTAAACAGTTTACTATATGAAATTGTCCACGTTACAATATATCTTGTAGTGATTACAATATGGTTTTCTCAGTGTATGAAACAATATCAATTCGATTGATAATTCTTGTCGAAAATTACACTGAAAAAGCATTAGGAACGGAAAACTTTGCCGAAATATAACTTAAAATCTGACAGTTTCGTTTCCACAAGCAGGGCTGCTGGATTTACATGCAATGAATTCCCGAGCACTTGATATTTTTGGGGCCCGTTTCTGCAGGAATGGGTCCTTCTCTCGAAAGCCCTTTAAAGTGGGGGGGCTCCAAGCGCGTGCTTGTTTTGCTTGTCGGTAAATCCGATAGTGTCCATAAGCATAAATTGAGTGAAAGTCACGTAAAGTACATGCTTAAAAATTATTGTGCTTTTCAAAAGGCGAATAAAAATTATTTCAAAATTACATAAATTTGATATCTTTTTTGTATCATCCATAGTAATGTCTTGATATTAATTTTCAGTTCGTACGTTTATTAGTTATTTATCGATATGTTAAAATGACGCTGTCAGTGGTCACAAATAACCGATGATTATTAGCGTAAAATTCCAAGTTTGTTGTAAAAATAAGAAGAAAGTATGGCGATTTTACAAAGTTCGAGTAAAAATGTTCCCGAGGTTTATAATTTTACAACGAACTGTATAAAAAGTACATAAAATTCGTAATTTTACCATGAATTAGTCAAAAAGTTTCATAAATTTTGTAATCTTCAAAAATTGCATAAAGTTTGTAAAATGACTTGACTGATCAAGCGAGTACTTTTTAAACACTGTTGGTTCTGTAAATTTCGTACATAGTAATGTGAAAATCACGTAATTTTACACGGGCTTTTATCAGTGTACGATGGCGGTAATAATACTCTGAGAAAGATAGACTGTTATGCAGACAGTCTGAACTGTTTCGTGAAAAGTCTCGACTGTTAAATTGCAGGATATGCTGCTTTCATTGCGAAAGCGGCATAATCATTATATCATAATGTTACGAAGTCGTTAGACGAACAACAATCTAAACTGTTATAGTAACAGTCTAGACTGTTAAGATAACAGTCTATTCCTATCAGTGTAATATTTTTGAAATGATATCAATAATAATAATATAAGCAGTACTGCGTCGGGTCGCAAGATGGAAACGTCTATTAGACGGGGGACCGGGCGACGGCGACGAAAAACGGGTTCCAGCAGGTTGGCTTTCTGGGGTCCTTGGATCCAGGCGGGCGGTCGCCGGGCGCCCACGCCGCCTCATTGTTTTCACCGGGACAGTCTGTCATCCGGCGTACGAACGCCGGCATTGCGAGCGTCGTTCCGTTGCCCTCATTTGCATCGACAACCGTAGTGCAAATACAACGTTGCATTATCAATATATCAATTCACGTTGCCCGTCAATCAGATTCGCCACGCTTGCGAAACGGCATCCGTCATATCGAAAACCGCGAAACCTTTCGGCGTTTTTATTGCGGCCTAAGTGCTTGGCGAGAGGATTTGCTCGATGAAAGGGAAACGAACGGAAGACAAATTGCAGCGACTTAGAATTGATTTAGCGATGAACGGATGAACGTTTTTGTTCTTTTTTTTCGAATCGCGATTGCAAGCCGAGTAAATGATTCGTGCGACGTGTATTTTGTGCGGTGAAAAAGTAGTTTGGGAACAGTGCTCAATCATTTGAGATTATGAGTCATAAAATATCTATCGAAATGTCCTATTCAATTCAAAGTGCTTCGTTGAAAGAATGTTGTTTTTGAAGTAATGTTCCTTTTATTAATTTACTTGATTCAAGTTGAATTCATTTAATGTCGTAGTTAGTAATTATACTATGTACTATTTTTTTGTTCGCAATTTTCTTTGCAATAATTCATAACAATTAATGTATAACTTTAAGTTTTTAGAAGCGATACTGTACGATGAACATATCACCAAATTGAAAAACAATTTACTTTTTTTCCTTCGAAATAATACTTTTGATTCAAAAGGATTTGCATCGATTGAAAAGGATTGCGAAGGAAAAGATAAATGTAAATGTATTTCCTTCAGTGCAGAACGGCTTAAAAAAAAAAAAAGTCGTACATATTGTAGGGTACAGAATTTCGTGGCCGAACTTGACGTCGTTCGAAATAAAGCGGGTCAAACTTGAATTCACGTGCGCGAGCTTGAACATCCGGACCACGGTGACGCTGACGAATGACGGCCGTTAATCTCCGGGAATAATTTTCACCGGGCACCGATACCCCCGGCCATCTTTGTGGATATTTTACGACCACAATAATTACATATCTCATTATATTTTAATTAGTCGGGTATGTCGGTTATCTCGGCTCGATTCGCGGTTCATTAATGTCGTTTACGAGCGACTCATTAAATTTGAATATTACTGAATAACGCTCGTTAAAGGGTCTCGGGGCCTCGTAATCGCATTTTTATATCGCGTGCGCGCGAGCGTGCGGCAAATCGCCCATAGGCACGCGCGCCCACGTGACTCGTCGTCACCGTCGCTAGGAGTTAGACAAAATAAATTATCGCGATGCTGCGTTAATGGCACCGATTTATTCGACGCTATCAATTTCTCTAGTAGCGCGCCGCTTTTGCTCTCTTTCCCTCGCCGATGCTTGTATTTCGATCAAATGAATTACTTGTTACGGCCCTTGGTCGTTTGGTTCGTTTTTACAGCAAATCGCGAAACGTAAATTCTGCGTGGCAGATAAGTTCAAGGTGGAAAAGGTGTTGGCATTTTTTCTTGGTTTAATCACCTAGTATCTTTAATCAAGGAAATTTATTCTTGGCAAAATATCAACATACCTTTTGTCTTGAAACGAGAAAAATTTTCTTCACTCAATGCATCCTTTTTGTGAGTGATTATTAGCCTACAGCCTGGAATTGAAATCTTTGATTAAATCCACGAAATACTTTGAAATACCTTCTAGTATTGTAGTTAATACTTGAAATTGAAGTATCTCAGTAGACTTCAGTATTTTGTATCATTTGTATTTTGTATCATTACTTTGGATCATTCGCTGAAGTAGTGAGCAACTGTTTGTGTTATTTTTTTATTTGATTTTTAAATTTTTATTTACTAACTTATTATTATTTTCTTTCTTTTTGCAACAATATGGTTTGATCATGTACAATTTTCCTGATATCCTCTTGTGATATTTTATATTTCGCCGGAAGAGGATCGATATTTAAAATTTGTTAAGTATGGAACAAATGTTCGTTCACATGTCGATTCACGCGTTGCCGCTTAAATCCGTGGCAAATTTCGAGAGCGGATGTTAGGCATACAATCCGACGTGGCAGGTGCCATGGCGTGGGTGTCATTTTACATTAAACGGCGACGGGAAAACGTGAGGCCTTTCTTCCTCTCGTGCAATTCAGGAAGGAGTCGTCTTATCGCTTACCTAATCCGCTCGACGACTCGCCGAAAACAAACACAAACGATATATACTAGCTACTTGATGCATTCACCAATAATTCATGATGTATGTTTTATTGATTTAATTTTTTTAAATTAACTTTCCAAAGTTTTACATGAATCATGCTACTTTAAATTTTAACTTCAATTTCAATGTTTGTGGCCAAAATTATATTTGATTTGAATTTATGGCAAACAATGTTGCAAATTTCACATAAAACAATATCAAAACTGTTGATAATTATAAATATATGTATGTTCTAATTTGATAACTGGGGCACGTGTAAAGCGCGGTAATAAACTCAGCATCAATCTTTAGGCTATTCGATCGTGCATCTTCGGTAATTATTTAATGAGTCCGAATTAATGATAGGACATTACGCCGGAGAGTTTTACAGGTATCCACAATTATGTCGGGCCGCGATTAACATATACGACGAATGACGTAGGTGGCCGACGGCGAATCGGAAATAAAGGCTCTTCGGACGAACCTGTCGGGTTCGGAGATCACGTACGATCCCATATAGAGAGCTCTTCACAAGCGGACGAGAGGTCAGGACGCTTCCTACGCAACTGCGTTTCACGGATAACGTCGACACGCATGCATGCTATTTCGCTAGAGTAACGTTGTTTTGTTGAGGCGCAGGCAAAAGTTGAGAAACTTTGTTGAAGAAAGTACAACGAACTGTGAATGATTTTCTTTTTTTTCTGTAGGCCAATTTTACTTTCCTTGCTAGTAATTCGGGAATCCCCCCACCCCGGACTATATATGATATTAAAATGTACAATGTAGCATATATTACATTAATGTATATATAATATGTATTATTTGTATGCTTTTATATGACTGACGAAAATTGAATAAAAATTCAATTCAGTTGAATGTTACTTTGCAGAAAAAAAACATTATATCCATAAAATATTTTTTGCTGTGAAGGGGGTAAAACGGAAGTGCCCACTTCGTGCAATTGTAACCCTCGTCTTCGGTTCATGTTGCAAACTTTGCACTTCGCTTAACAATTTCCGTTTCCGAAATTCACTATCCTTTATTTTTCACATCATAAACATTTTTGAAATACACTACGGAATAAAATTTAATTCACTTCATTCCTATTTTTTTTTCTTTTTTTGAAAAACGAATTTTCTTAACCTTTTAACAACAACCTTTCATGTCTTAGATATAGGAAAGTCTAGAAACACTTGTTTCTATAAAGTAAGAAGGAAAACGTCGTTTCAAGAAAAAAAAATCTTCATCTAAGTTGATATCAAGATTTCGATTTGAAACTCGTTGCCTAAGAGTCCAACACTTTTGGCGTCGAGTGTACCGCGAACGACCTGCATATACCACCTGTTGAATTTTATATTGAAAGAGGATGCTGAAGGGGTCGGCGAAGCGGTCCAGCGAAAGAGCGAGAGAGACTGGGAGAGGAGGTGGGAGGACGCGTTCTGAGGGAAGACGTGTGGGCATCGAGTGGGATTCTGAACACGCGCACGATATTTTTCTGCGCGAGCGCACGTCGTCGTCCGTCTCGCTCCGCGCTTTTATCTTTTTCATCGTCCCTCTCCCTCGGTCCGTAGACGAAGTGTTAGTCATCGTAACGCTTTCGCAAGAGGTATTATTCTACGTCAATGAACCTGCAGGCCGGTTGAAGACGATGCGTGATGAATGACGCGTATCTTCTAGTTGATACATTATTGATGTGTGAATGAAACTGAACGGCCAATGAATTCAGCTTGAATAAAACCGAAGCCGGGATGGTGTTTCAATGCAACGACAAAGCTGTCGAGGGAATTATCCCACTCATTTCGGCATCGGCGGATAATTCGGGGGGAACATCGGCACCTTCCTGTGACCTGGGATTTGCATAAAGATAACAGCACGAGGATGAACTTAATTAGCTTTATGCAGATCCGTCGTCGATAAATTAGATGGAGACGGATATCGGAGAACCATTTCTCGAAGGTCTTCACCTGTTTGAATATTTAAATGACTCGAATCGGCATAAGGTCGATCGGATGATCAGTCGGATCTTAGCTTGTCATTTATTCAAATTTCGTTGGATCTATCTAGACCGGGGGACGGGCCTTTGCGTACAACACTCGTAAATTTGTCGAATCCTTTCCATGACCTGTACAGTATTTTTATCTGAGATTCCACGTATGCGGATGAATAATCCAAGATTTTTTAAGATTCGTACGTTTGATACCAGACTTGTAAGTTAGAAGACGTATCCTGTTTACGTCGAGTAAAATTTCGATTCGTTAAATAATTCAATCACGCTGAGAGAAGTAGATATTCAAAAAGACAATTAAGATAGTTCATGTAGATGTTTAAAAACCAGATCATTCGAAGATTTTCTAATCAGTTGAATGATTTTTGACGAACGTTTGATTAGATTTTTTTTATCAAAGGTAATGTGGCTCGTGGCAAAGGTTTTGGCGCAAGGTGTGGGTTCAGGTCGATCATAGGCGAAGGGGACACAAGTCCTGGAGTGAATTTTTGCGCGGACACCTCGTTGTACGAGGCCCCGCGGGCACCGAGCGCGGCGATAGTTCTTCCTGCAGAGGCCGTGCGATATTGTGTTGACCGCTCGGTTTCACCGCGCCCCACCATCATGCGAGGCGGCGTAATACCTCGCTCGGTTCGCCGTTACTGTTATGCAAGATATAATAGGGTAATAATGGCCACTGCGTGCTTCGACCAGTAACGCAGGGTGGAGCTAGTCACGACCGAATGAACGTAAGCATCTCGTTGTTCTTCGCGTGATTACACTGCCTGGCATCGCCAAAAATCGGCCGATTACACAAGTCTGATTTCTACGAGCTAGAAAGGTAATTGCCAGGCATTTTCGTTGAAGATGACTCGGATTTCAGATCACCCGATTAGCCAAGTGTCACGACGTCTCTCACTTATCTTTTCTCCTGTTTTTTTTTTTTTTTTTGGCTTCCTTGTTTCATTTTTCATTTTCGATTCTCTTCAAAATATCGGCAATAAATCGTTCCAGTTTCGTAGGAGTGTTCACAGGACTCGCAATTGATATTTTCTCCTCGTTCGAGTGGACGGCAAGTATTTACGGTCAAATTTATAGCCGAGTTGAGTACTCACAGATCCGAAACTTTATCTCTCCGCGAACATCTCCGAGTGCACTGTTATTTCCCGCGACACGCTCGTTTTAATTACAACTCTGAACTTTGGGCGGGCAGATAAATTTTTCTGGATGGCACCACGAACCTGCGCGAGTGTCGCAACGAATCGTGGTGTCTGTCAGGAAAAAAGCGTCCGGTCGGGCGGACCGCCCACTTAATTGACGCTTCTCCGCAATTTTAATGGGCATTCTGCTACTAAACGACCAGCTTCGGCGATCCCAGGTCGGGTCAATCACGAAATTCCCTCGCAACCACGCGTTTTTTCTGTAATTAATTTCGATTATTACTTCATTATGTCTACGAGCAAATTAGAAACAGTGGAAATAACGCGGCAATTAGTCACTTTTAATTTTCAAATAGCAACGTCGTGGCATCTTTTGATATATACCGCTATCAGCTAAGACATTTTATCCGGATTAAAAGGATACGAAAATTACTTTTACAACGGAATCACGTGATTCGGACTCGAAATCTGTCGACTCGAATTTCAGTTATTTCGTTGTTCCAGAGTTGCCTCATTTCTCAAACGTCTGTGTTTGATCACAAATGAATTGAAAATGAATTTCCACGGAAGCCTTATGTTGCACCTTGCTTACTATCAGACTTTTACTCAATTTTCAATTGGATTAAATTATTATTTAATTAAATATGAAAAGCGCGTCGAATACAAACCAACGGAGATCTTCGACTGGTCACATTCAAAGCTCGCGAAAGAATTTCGGCAGAAGAACCTGCACGGTCTGCCTTTCGATCAAAATTTGACGCCTGTACTGGCTGGTATTTTTTTGTTGAAAACACACTTTCGTAACGCGACGTCGATACTGGACTGAACTTTCGAATTGGTAATCAGTTAACAGACACGTTTAAGATTTTAGGTGGATGCTGTACGTTTGACATAAATTATTCATTAATTTAACGGAGAGTGTTGACGAGCAATGTTTATTAATTGGTCGTTAGTTTTTTTTTGTTTTCAATTACGTATTCCCCGAGGGATTGGTCCCTCGCTTTTTCATCGAATAATCGTCGTTCGGCCAAATTCAATTATCGCTTTGAATAATTCGTGTCGATAAAAAGAAGTCAGGTGTCTCGATTATTAGAATGTTACGGAACAAGTGTTTGTATTCCAAATGGAATGAGAATTCCGTTGGATCCCACTCAAAAGCGTCGGTCGTTAGCGTAGCAAAACGACGAGCGCCTCTCGCGCGGATGATGGATTTTTGCGTCGCGGGGACACGGTTTTCGAGGTGCCTCGGATTCGCCACGTGGGTGGCTGGTAGCGTGACGGTGTATTTTTTTCGAGTAGGTGCAAGAATTGGGATCCCCCGCTCGTTTTCGATATCCGGCCGGTCGATTCTTGAACCCACACCCACGTCTACACCTGTAGCGTTATTTATCTCCGGAGAAATAAAAACGACCGGACGAACGGAAAAGAAGAAGCCAAAGTGGACGGCCGAGGGGCGATCGGGAGGGGGGGAGAAAAAAGTAAAAGAGGAGCAGCTCGGCAGAAATACGTGCGTGTAGTGGGCCACTTATATATGTACATGATTTTTCTTTAATCTCGTGGACGTTTAATCGAAAACTCGGGAGGATTAAAATACGACGGAGAAATGACCACGTGGGTATCGACCTATTCAAGATCGAAGATAATTTATGCTTATGGCTCGTCGTGACTCCGTTAGAAATTGAATGGGAAAAGAAACGCCGCGATTTGTGTTGCATTGATTTCGCCGCGTCCGCGATGTATAATGCAAAAGACACTGACGGATTTTTCCTCCGCGGCCGTTTCATTGATCGCGCGGACAAGTTCAATAGGCGCATCGGGATCAGGCCGGTCGCGAAAACGTGAGGACAATGCAACATTTCGAGTGGATAATGTGCGCCGGGCCGAGTCGTTCCAGGCGAAGACGGCGCGACGGGATTCCGCGACGTTTGCGCTCGCAACGATTCCCGGCCGGGATAAGCGCTCGGAATTATTCATGCAACGATTATGAGGCAATTAAGATGGTCGAAATTGGCAGGGCGGGGCCCGCTGGCTGCCGTTTCAGCTAGATCATCTAGAATTGCGACTGCGGCGATGTGAACGAGGTCGGCCGATCGGTCGCTGATACGCCGGTTGATGCATGCATGGAAATATCGGCTCGAATTAACGAATAAAATCGCTTGGGTTTGATAGTGATAAGAGGTCTCTCGGATGATGCCTTGGGAGATTTCGTGCAAAAATTGATGCATAAATTTCAGCCGTGGGGAAAAGTATGCATGGACTAGTATTGGATGTAAACTTTACCGGAATTGCTAGTTTTCTTTTACATCAACGAAAAAGCATTAAATAAATCAAATTGGATGGCGATTCTAATATTGACGCTGAAATGATATTGTTGTAGAATGTAACAAAATTATTTCTATGCTTCAATATCAATGTTTGTTTAATTATATCACTCTTAAGGTAATATTGTATGAAAAACGCTTATCGCCTTCTTTCTTTTCATGTCAACTTTGATTATCATCAATTTTCATTGAAAAAAATCGAAAATATCAATAGTGTAAAGATCTACACAATTTTTTCAG
>JABFOV010002355.1:0-20266 GCA_022817685.1 Aradophagus sp. ZL-2020 | reverse complement strand
AGAAAGATCTTAATTACAGGCGCTATAAGTGCCCTAATTTAAGACGTCGAAGTTATCTTAATTTAAGATATCGAAGGTGTCTTAATTTTAGACACTCTTTGTGTCTTGGACATTATATTTGTCTCAATTTAGGATTACTTGTTTTTGCAATGATTTATACCAATTTTGCATACCACCGTTTGTACTTTTTGTCGACTGTCTATGCCATTTTGATATAAGTAGTTTGCAAAAGCAGTGTAAACCACGCTCAATTAATATAAATTTGTATCTAACATTGTAGAGATCAATTGTTCACTAAAAAACAATACAATAATTACAGTAGAACCTATCTACGCGAATTCATCAATTTTTTCTTTCCGTGTGACTTTTCCAAGTTTAAAAAAATTTTTTTTCGGACTTTTTAATAAAACAATGTTGAATATTATATATTTGTGGCTGCGGGAAAAACCAGTTAACTATTTGTTAAACGGAGAAAAACGAATTCGAATTTTTCAATGCGCATATAAAATATTGATTTGAAAAGCTTCATTTCCATCATAGAATGAATTCTGCATTTTTGAAATTTCAGTCTGATAGATTGAAAATATAATTAAAACGGGGTGAATGTAGTATAAATTCATTTTTTGTTGAAAAGTAGAGTTATATGGCTTTTCCTTTTTCACAGATATATTTTGTCATACAGGCTAATTTGTTTTTACAATATCAACAAAAAAAAAAATTATCTAAAACTGTTATTCATTTTGACAATATTTTGATGCATAAAAGTGAATTCTAACAATTTGAGAAATTTTAGTGACTTTCCAGTAATTTTCTCGATTCCTGATAAAATTAACCGAAACATTTCATTCGAACGAAAATTAAATAGAAATTTCCAACATTTATAAAATTATACGTGAAATGTTAAATTAACCTCAAGTATTTATGAATCTCATATTGAAAGACGATAAAAAGAAAAACAATTTTACCATACGTACATTTTTCGGGAATTCAAAGGAAAGTAACTAACTTTTATTTTAATTTTGTAGAAAAAAGGTGACTTAAACATCCTGTACCAGGAATTTTCTCTTTGTGAATTCACTGTGAAATGTATCTAATTGTTCCAGCTTTCAACGGCAATCAGATTACAAGATGAAACATTCATATAAAGTTTACAATGGAAAATTTCCTTTTTTCATTTCGAACTTTTTATTACAGTATACATTTATATATTTTTATATTTCATATATATTTTTTTAATGAAAAATATATATATTTTTTGTCTGTTATTCTATATATCATATATAATTTATATTGATATATTTATACATATTTTGTATTGTCATATATTTTATATATTCTTTTCATAAATTAAATTATATTATAATAATTAAATATAATATATAGTATATAATCAACATATATAAATAAAATTATAAACAAGTTGTAGTATAATATTTGATATAATTTAAATAATTTATGTTATAAATACTAATATACATTTTAATCCATAATATATAAATGTCAAACAAGATTTTTCTTTCAGAATAAAACATTGACTCTTTTCACGAAAATACGGCAACATTTTCGCCTCATTTTATTTTCCGTGAAATTTCACCAGCAGTCGCTTTGTAATACAAAATGAATAAATCGACGCACTATCGTAAATTCGAAACGCATCAAGCGTTCGTGAAATTTGTTTTCTTTTTTTTCACCGCGTTCGTCTCCTCTCGACGAGACCTTTTTAATCAGCTCTTTTTAATAAGCTTTTCATGAATTCAAAATTAAACGCGCCAGCGTCGAGCGCGAAGCCGTTGATTACGGGCGAAAGGAGGGAAAAAAGTCGATATATTTTTTTTTCGTCCGATTTTCCCGTGCAACTGTAATTTGCAAATTACCGCCATTTATCGCTATTTTTGACGGCGCAATAATTGCCTCCGAATCCTTCACTCCAATTCTTGCATAACGCGCGTCGCTTCGAGCTTCTGTAAACAAAAGTAAGTTTGCTCGCAAATTGCCGCGCGCGAATCACACGTTTATCATTGTGCAACGCGTTACGAGCGAGCGGCAAATCTTTTCCGATAATTCAATATCATAATGCGCGATGATTAAATTGCAAATCACGAGGGAGGTAACGTTTTGATTAAATGGCCCTATGTCATCTTCGCGCCCACACATTCCTTTTTTTTTTTTTTTAATTTTGAATTTATTTTAATTTTAATTTTATTTGAATTAATTTTATTGAGTTTAAATTAATTTTATTTAATTTATAATAATTTTATATAATTTATAATAATTTACTTTAAATCAAATTTCAGATTTAATTTAAATTAATTTCATTAAAGTTAGAAAAATAATTTAATTTAAATTATATTTTAAATCCAAGTTTGAATTTAATATTGCCTGTCATTTTGTTCGACACTCGTTACGCGTTTGAAATGCAAATGGAAAGTGAATCGATTTCCGATGACGATTTAATCACCAAGTTTCGGCGAGATAATTTTTAGTGAATCGTTTTTCGGTCTAAAGAGTTTTTCGTGTTTTTGCGTATGTGAAGAACAATATTTTACCAGCATTACTCATGGAAATATTTTTCTGTGTCTTATGTGGCTGACATATATGTCTTATATATGTAACATATATGACAACAATATGTATTACATATATGCCAACATATAAATTTAAAAGTGAACATATATGGTGCACGTATGGCACCATATATGTAGTATATATGTCAGCATAAATACAAACATATATGACACATATTATGTCAATATGTGGCAGATATATATTTGCCGTACATGCAAACATCACAACATATATATTGGATGTTTAGCTGTACAAAAATTGGTAGGAAAAAAAATTTGTTTATATAATTATTACAAATTAATAATTTTTGAATTACGTAAACTTGACAGATATAATTAATTTTAATTTCCAGGTATTTAAAATGATATATATGTGTAATCATATATATCATTTTATGTAAATATGGCATATATACGGTTATATGGTATATGTGATATATATGGTATATATGGCATAATATAGTATATATGGCCGCATATACTAAAAAATGTCAAATTGCCACAACATAATCGATGTAAAAATTACTTTGGAAAATGTTACAATTACATTTACTAAGTATAAACTTAAATATTAGTTATACATGAATTATTAATTCCGAAAAATAAATGTTATATTACTTTAACAAAACATCAAATGTTTGATTGATATACTTGCAACGAAAAATGTTTAGTTGTCAAAACATAATCGATGCTTCAGTGACTTGAGTAAATGTTAGATTTACATTTGCCAGCAAATATATCTAATGTTAAATAAACCTAACGTACACTCACAAAAATCTTTACCTTCGTTCAAGAATCACTAACTTTTGCGATTAGTTTCTTCGATTAAAACCTAACTTTATCCTGTCAAGACATTTTTTCTTGGCTTAATCAGTATCTTGGATCAAGAAAACTTTTCTTGGCTCAAGAAAATTTATTCTTGGCAAAGTATCAAGATACATTTTGTCTTGAACCAAGGAAATTTTTCTTTACTCAATGCATCCTTTTTGTAAGTGTAAGTTATTTTACCGTAACATAATATTTTTTTCGCAACGTTCGTTTCGAATGTAAATGTCGAATTCACATAAATTATTAAAAAGGAAAAAAATATTAATAACATAACTTATGTTAAAACGGTACAAAAAACAATATCAATATAATTAAATTAAAAATAAAATAATTGAAATTGATTGTATTCAATGGAAAATAATTTTTACCAACTTGTGGTCGTGGAATAAGTACTTACTTTCTACACTTGTGAAAAAAATGATTACTTTCCACACTCGTGGAGAAAGTAAGCACTTTCCACACTAGTGTAGAAAATGACTACTTTCCCCACGGCAACGCGTTAGGAAAAATGTATTTATTGCAATATAATCGATATTAAAATTACTCAAGTGAATGTTATACATAGGAAAATTGTTATGAGTTATGTTATCGTTACATTTTTTTTTCGTTTTTCGCAAAAAAAAAAAAAAAAAAAAAATCTGCACAAAAATTGTCAGCGTAGAAGTTAAGAATGCGGTTTTACGAAATATTGCTTCTTGTTGCGTAGGGAAAAATGTGACGAAATCGGTGACGTCAGTGCCACAATCGGAATCAATCCGTAGAGACGGACAGTCGTACTTATGATTTTGTGTGTTCAGGTGCGACGTGATTCTCACTTAGCCATGAAGTCGCTGACAAAAAAAGTGATTTCAACGAGTGATGACGATCGAACGAAAGAGTCGATTACACTTCAATATGATTTTAAATTCATTTTTAAACAAATGCAGAAAAAAAGAAAATTTATTTTACGATCGGAAAAGTGTAATGTTGGGCGTTACATAAAAATGTGTCAAATCGACAGGTTGTGAAAAAAAATTGAATAAAAAAAAGTACTTTTATATTATATTCTATTATACACTGTCAGAAAAAATAATTAAATCGTTCGAGCAAATTCTTCATTTTCGTTAAGTAAATTAAAATTAAACCACATCGTATGTTAAATTCATCGCCGTGGGATTTATTTCGAATTTATCGGTTAGAATAAATATAAGAAGTATTAGAAGTAATTACCAACTGACTAATCTAACATTAATTAAGTTGTGAAAAAGTAATTTTCCATCATATGTAACTTTAATCATACAATCGATTTTATAACGATGTAATGTGTGGGAATAATTTACTTTACAATCTTACCTAAGATCAGATGTCAGATTTAATTTCCAGTCTATGTTTTGTCATGCAAAATATTTTCTTTTATTAAATCTAATATTAAATTTAATTGAGATCAGAAATTCATTTTTCCCCATTTTTTTGCATTTTTGGGAATTGTTTAATTTGAAAAAATTTATTTAAAATTATACGTTATGAAATGAATTACACTATTTGCAGTTGGTAACTATATTTTAATTCAACATATTGAAATTTTTCTTTCATTTAACCTAAATAACCTAAAATAGTTTCATGAAAATGAATAACGTAAAAGTACCTAACCTAAAAAATGTTCAATTTCAAAAACCTTATTAATTCTCAAAAAAGTGCGTTTTATTTCCAAACATTTGTTGTGTATTGTATTTTTAAATTCAAAACCATAATTGGAGATCTTTTAGGTGTGTTGTAATTTTTTTTGCCGGATCAATTATCTCAATTGTATCTCTTATTCCATTCACTCGTGATTCTAAATTATAGCATCTTTAATGATTCATTTATCATCATCATAAAAAAAAATGTTACATAAAAATATTGGATCATTTACAAAAATATCATTCGAAGTCATGCCGATGATCAATGTACCAATAGTGGATTGTATCAATTTCAATTCGGACGAACTAATTTTATATGTAAATTAATTTATTCAACTTAAACAATTTTCCAATTATAAGTTATATTTTTTATAATTCAATAACTAATAAATCGCACATACTTAAAAATAAATCATTCAATTAACTAGTGGTTTTTCATTTAAAAAGAATTTGTCCAGTTTCGTTTTTCCAAATATTTTCCAAATAATTTTTTTACATTTTCAAAATAATAATATACCATTGAATAAATGAAATCAATTAACTGAATAAAACAATTAATTGATATAATGAACGAAAAAAAAATGAATAAGAATATGTTTTTCAAAAAAGTTGCATTTTTGAATTTCAATTATTTTTCAAAATAATGTGTTATAAATAATAATACATTATTCCTCTTATTAAATATTAATATTAAACATATTATAAATATATACATAAAATGCGTTTTTCAAAAACGTAATATTTTTAAATTTCAATCATTTTTAAAATAATTTTTTATTTTGTGCTATTTAATTTCTGCGTTTACCGACAAAACTATATCGCACAATATGGATTGCAAAATTTCCAGCGTGGGTATTGGTCAAAATAAAGCAATCGAGCAACGTCATTGGCTGAAGGTAGTTACGATATAATATCGTAAACAACAATACTTTCATTACATATATATATTTTTATAAACAATATTTTTCGACTAAAATATTTCTCTAAAATATTTTTCGAAGTATGCGACGCGCGATTTAAAGTAGTAACAACAATTTAAAGACCTTGTTTTTTTCATTTGCGCAAACCATTATTGCAAGAGCGACATCGCGAATCGATCCGGCAGAAATTTCAATTAAAAATCTTATTGCACGATCGGCGAGACAATTAACAACGTGAACGACGTTTCGCGGCGGACGGGGGAAATGATGCGTCCCTTATTAATCGCTTTCGTCTTGCTTGTAAACGAAAAAGGGCGCAAGAAAAATGAAATAAATACAATGACGGAAGAACGTCGAGAATCGAAAAAGAATGAGAGAATTGCGAGGGAACGGGGCGACGTTTCCGATTGAAAACAAATAAACCGCCGATCGAAAGTAAATGCAAAAAATACGGGCCGTTAATTGACTGTTATTGGTGGGACGCGTTGGTTTTAATGAACGATCGAGTGGTGACAAACTTTGGCTTAAAAAGAAAAAACGTCATTTCATTCGTTATTTATTTTGCGTAATTGAAATGCCTTCGGATAAAAGTGATGGTTTTTAAAGTTCGCCAAATACAACATGAAATCATATTGAACGTTTTGCGATATTTATTGCAAAACCTAAATTAAACGTTGAATACTTGTTAAAATTCAAACTTTGTAATTTTGATTTTTTTTTCTTTTTTTATATGAAATGAAAATAAAAATTACATTGCACATTTTGCAATATTTAATTCAAAACTCAAATTAATTAATTAGATTAATTACTAGTCAATTCAATATTAAAAAAAAAAAAATAGAAACTGATTTTTTTTTAAATTATAATATCGTCATAATCCTCACGGATAAAAAAATATTCGCTAAATATATAATATAGCCTAAAATATAGCCTTATTGCCGCTTTTTATATATTTCGTATAAAAAATAGCTATTTTGTTTTATATTTTTTAAGTATATAAAATTAAATATATAAAAAAATATATGCCAAGTATCGTCATTATTGTTAAAAATATAATTTACATAGACAAAATATATTTTTTATACATCTAAAAATATATCTTAAAATATATTTTCCTCCGTAAGGGAAATATTTTTTTATTTCTACGCGGTTTTACGATATTAATTGCAAAAACAACGATCGGCGGCGTCAGTTCTACGGCAGACAAAGTTTGAGCACAATCACGTCATTTCAAAAGCGCGAAATTCAAAATTCGCGCCAAAGCAAAAACGAGAAAACGGTCTGATTTGCGCTGGAATTCACGCCGACAGGTCATCGTGTCCGGCTGTCATGATTTACATCGTTTTAATTAGCCGACTTGTCAGGTCGGGGCAATCATGCATAATCAAAGTTTCCGTGCGGCAACAAAACTGGCACGTGTCAGTCCGCGATATTGATTTAGTTGTTGCTCCGGAATTCGGGTCGAACTTTTTGTATACCTAAACGAAAAAGGATCACACGTGTGTAGAAGGAAAACCCATTTATTAGTTTGTGAAGTTTGACGAACAGAAACGACGTAAACAAAGTGAATTTTACGTAAACACAAAGACAAGTGAAGTAAACGAATAAATTATGCTGCGAAAAAGTGATAAAGTTGACAGCGAGGGTCGCTGTCAATTCTACTGTTTCACTTTTTTGACGCAGTGATCGATGTAAACAGTACGACAAACAGTAAATAAAAACAAAAAATTAAGTCTTCTCATTAACATTTTATTGACTTTTAAGCATTTTTAAATGATGTTAGAGAGATAAAATACTATGTTTGTGAACAAATAAGGTCAGTGATCTTGTTGATATTTTGGCAAATATAAACAATGCAAGAGGGAAAAATAACAAAATCAAAGGAAATCAAAGTGGTAAACAAACGAGAACAACAATATGAACGACATTAGCACATTTTTAAATGAGGAAAGTGTATTCGTAAACAAACAATAAAAATGTCCTTGGCAACATTTTGGCAAATATAAACAATGCAAGAAGAAAAATAAACAAAATATAATAAAAAATGAACTTAAATAATGTCCTTGATAATATTTCGACAAATGTAAACAATGCAAGAGAAACAAAATAATGAAATGGAAAGAACCCAAATTTGTAAACAAACAAGAACAATGTTTATGTTGATATTTTTGACATTCAGGCACTTTTAAACAATGTTGTTGCTGTTATTGTGTCAATTTCAGAAAGAATAATAAGGAAATTGTATTTGTAAACAAACAATACCCATGTCCTTGTTGACATTTTGTTGAAATATTGATAAATATAAACACTGTGAGAAAATAACATAACAATAAGTAAATGTATTTGTAAACAAACAATAACAATGTCCTTGTCAACATTTCGGCAAACATAAACAGCGAAAGAGGAAAAAATAAACAAAATATAACTATAAAGGAACTAAAACAGCGTTCCTTATGACATTGTCAAAAACAAAGTGAAATAAAAGACAATTAAAAAATGAAATTGAAGACGAAACGTAGAAACGAATTAGAGAAAAAACGGGATTTCCATTTGATTCATAATTAATTTCTTCCATAATGAATCGACGAAATTTTTACGGTTTTTTGATTTGATTGACGAGATTGTTTTCATTTTCATAAATTATTGAGAAAGAGCAGAGCGGGCGTTATTACGTCACGCATTCCAGGCGTCAAAAAGCCCATCTTCGGTCGGTAATCTTAGCACGTCACTTTGGCAAACAAGCCCCGGTTGAATGGCGAAACAACACGGCGACGTGGCCGATGACGTAACACAAACAATCGATTATAAAATGCGCAAATAGCGACTGTTCGTTGCACGCGGAAGAATTATGTCACGCGAAAAATCAGGCCTCCGTTTTGTTCGGAAGTGAAAGTTCGTCGTTTTCATTCACCGCTTCGAGAACGTTATCACGAATCTCGGAGCTTAGAAAGGCGCGCGCGCGGGACCGAGTCTTCGCCATAAAAAGTCATTAGGGAGGCGTTACGGCGACATAATTGCCACTTTTGACTGTCACGAGTGTCAAGTTTACGAATGTTTTACGCGATCGTATTCCGAAATAGAAAATGATACAATTTATAGTAAAAACGATACACCTGAGGTAGATTGTAAATCATAATGTAAACAAAGATTAATTGGGTCACTTGGTTTTTTTAGTTTCGTTTTTATTTCAACTGAGTTTCTTCACAAACGCTTCAATATTCATCATTTTCAAAGTAATATGAGTAACGAGTAACATGGTGAATGAAAAATGTAAATTGATATAAAAAGTTTTTTTTTTTCTGCGATATATTTGTTTTTGTGTACATTTTTTATATTGAAAAAAGAAAAAAAATTAGTATACATTATTATAAAATACTTTTTTACAGATTTTTTGAATTTTTTTTTTTTTTTTTCGAAATCAGTTATCGAAAATCAGAACAATGCATGTCAACATCCTTGACCTCGTTACCATCAACTCACCTCTTCAGTTTGACGCACTTCCTTTGTAAAACCAGTAATAGCATGTTCCTCGACGATATCGCAGATGTTCTCAACGGCCGTAAAACTCGATGACTTTTGCAAGGCATATGACTCGATGACCTCCGACGTTATGTTTATATCGACAAAGTCGTTAACCCTTTTCTCCACAGTTTCCAGCTTATCCACAAACACCGAGTTAATGGGTTTCGAATTTAAATCGCGGCCCGGTTTCGTGCTAATTTTTTCCGGCGTTTTCATTGGTCGCGACTCGCGAGTCGGTGATTGATCAATTGGCTTTGAATCCGAAATTTGCAGAGTTTTCTCTACGAAGTACGTTGACGAAGATGATGTTTCAGAGGTGACATCCGTTGGACGGGAGCTAGGTTCTTTTATGTCAATAGGTTTCGATTTCATTGGCACTGGTTTCTCTCGAACAAAGGTACCATCCCAAGTCGAAGAACCTAATTTGGAAATTGATATCGATGAATCACAAGTACTGCTCATCGTCTGGTTTGGTTTGTCGATCTCAGATCCACGGACTTTTGGTGTTTCACTAGGTTTTTTCTGGTCGTTTTTCGTTTTAGTTGGACTTTCGTAAACGAAAGAACCATCCCAATTAGACGCACCTAGTTTAGAAATAGAAATTGTAGACTCCGATGCTTTACTGGTACTTTCTTTTAAGATGTTCGTATCAGATCCAAGAACTTTTCGTTCGTCAATTACTTTTTTGAGTGTGCTTTCGGGTTTTTCGTAGACAAAGGATTTATCCCACGAAGAATCCATTTTTGTGATCGAAATAGACGATTCTGAAATTTTGCTAGTGCTTAAAGTGTCTGGACCAGTTTGAGACACCTCCTCTTTTGGTGTTTTCTCCCCCGTCCTATGTTTCTCATAAACGTAAGAAGTATCCCAATTGGAAGTACCCATTTTGGATATCGAGATGGAAGATTCGCAAGCATTAGTAACGTCTTCCTTAATTTCCTTACTGGTCTTGAATCTAGATTCTTCTCTAGGAACTTTCTGGTTACTTTTCGAAGGTGTTTGCTTTTGATTATCTCGACTTGTAGTTCCAAGCTTACTGAGAGAAATGGATTCTGAGCTACTAGTTACCTTTTGTTTCGAATTTTCTGTACCAGGTTTTGGGACCTTTGGACCATTTGCGGGTTTTTTCGGTTCACTTTTTTGCAACGGTTTCTCGTAAACGAACGAGCCATCCCAAGTGGAGTCACCCATCCTGGATGGTCTACAGGACCTTTCTTCCGGAGTGGGAGTTCTTTTTTCTGGACCGGGTCTTGATTTAAAAGTCGTTGTAACTTCCACCGGTTTGCCATCTTTGACCACTATAACCTCTACTGCAGTTGTAGTTATGTCCATACTGTCCGACCTCTTTTCAGACGTGTATAAATTATCGTGTACCTCGGATGTTATCACTAGTTCGTCATTTTTTCTCGATGTTTGACCTTCCTGGTCCCGCTTCTTCGTCTCTTGCGACTTTTCATAAATAAAAGTGCCATCCCACGATGATTCACCAGGTTTCGCAAATCTTACCTCTTTCTTATCTGGACTTCTGGATCTTCTACCATCAGAAACAGACGTTGAATGTTCAACTATGTAAGATGAGGTTACGATATCGGCTTCATTGATCGAATAATCGTCAGTGAGCTCGTGAATATCAATGCTACTACTCCTACTTTTGACTTTTCGGCTAGGGACTTCCTTTGATCCAGTTTTGTCTGACACAAAACTACCATCCCAGGCAGACTCGCCAGGTCTGTTACGTGCAATTCGACTGCTGGGTCTAGAAGATCCTTCCTCAATAATGGTCTCCGAAACAGAACTGACCTTCTCAATGTTCTGTAAATCTGAAGTTGAACCATACTCAACCGTGTATGATGACGACATAGACGTCGTTAGGTTCTGAACGTCGCTGACGTCTTCTACTTCAACCACATCGCTGGTCTTTTTGCTGGATCGAACAGCATTTTTATTCGGTTTCTCATAAACGAACTTACCATTCCAAGCAGATTCCCCGGGTCTGTTACTGATCTTCTCTTCTATAACATTTTCCGATGTCGAATGATGACCAGCAAAATCCGTGACATCGCTTGACGAAATCACTTCTTCTTTTCTACTGAAACCTTGGACTTCGGATTTTTTTGTTTGGTCCATAATCTTGCCTGCTATATTTCGACCTTGCGAATCTTGACCCTGACCAACAATATTCGTTTCACCATCAACGATTTTGCTGCTGGTCTTCTGGATGTTACCATTATCATCAATAATCTGCGAGCTCTCCTGGACTTTAGTAGTGCTTATGACTGTCTGACCGTCCTTCGTCTGACCTTGTGAAACGATCTCGCTACTCTCGAAGCACTTGGTCGCGACAGTGGCCACAGGACTCAAGGTCGTTGACCTTTCGCTTGCGAGCAATTGCTCCGACGCCCGCGACCTTGACTTCTTCTGCTGATCTTCCACCGCTTCCCACGATTTTTCGCTCGCAATGAACTCTTCCGATGACCTTGAACTCTGACCTTGCGACAGGCTCGTCTTCGTCGGACTCACCGACCCGCGTTTCCGTTTGTTCTCTTCGACCCTGCCGTGACTTTGACTTGTCCCAGGAGTAACTTTGGACGATTCGATCACCTCGACCACATTACCCCGGGAATCGCGCACCATCTCCCGACTCGAGGTCGTAACCTCGACGCTGCTCGAACGCGATTCGCGTTCCACCGACTGTCGGCACTCCTGCACTACGCTACTCGAAGTCACTTCGACCGACGAAGATGACCTCTGTGACCCCGACGATTCAGTCTTTTTATCACCCTTTTTATGCGACCCCATCGCAACCGACGACCTGCGCACGCGCACTCACCCCCACCTCAAACGCTCATCGGTTTAGCCGCGAAATTCAAAACCGCTTGACAATCTTTTCGGAAAATCTTTCTATCTTTTTCACACTACTGTTTCGTCGATTCGATTTCGATTTACATTTAATTTGCGATCGTTTCCTCGTCGATTCGTAGTCGTTTCGCGTTATTTCGATCGGCACCGCCAAGCTGCCGGTCGGAAACTGGCCGCGGCCGTCTGGAGAACGCATAGTTCAACCGATCTCCCTACTTTTTCGACGGCGGCCTCTCGCGAGACGTGGGACGAGACCGCGTATGTTAACTCGCGCTTGCTGCCATTTTCCTCGGACGATCGCGCGTTTTCCGTCCCTTTCTATCTTGTCTCTTCGTTACGTGGCTTTGTCTTTGTCTCGATTCCTCTTGTCACTTTTTCTTGTCGCGAATTGAGGAAAAAGTGGGAAGGGCACAGAGGTAAGAAGAAAATAAAAGAGAACTCAAGGGAACCGGTCATCCGGAGTCGGACAAGTGGCGAACAGCGAGAGAGATGGACGATAATGATTTATCAATGACTTGGTTATGCCATTTCGCGCTCCGATTGCCAAAAATTCAACTTGGTTAGCAATTGTTGGTGGAAGCGACAGTGAAATCGCTGCTTTTCTTATTTTCACTAAAATATTGAATTTAAGTTTTTTGGTGCACTCAATACAGTACAAATTTAAATCGAATCACAAATGAATAAAATTAAGAATTTTATGTTATAGAATTTTTATTTATGCTACAATTATTTTATTTATTTAATACTGTCACATTAACATTTATTTTTAAATTCAAGTTTGAATGTTTGTTTGTTATTAAAATATCGAATTAAAGTTTTTCTGTGATACTTAAACACAGTTTAACCTTAAATTAAATTAAAAATAAATCAAATAAACATTGTTTATTGCATTTTGTATAATTCGCGTATATTATAATTTCTTTTTATTAATTTTTTTAATTTTTTTATTTAATTAATACCGTCACGTCAAGCTCATTCCACATACTTTCTTTTCGTAATTTTTTCAAACAACGTTCGCATGTTAGTTCAAATTCGTTTGTTCAGGTTTCGTCAAAATTGTCTCTTCGTTGAACCTGGTAGTTAGTTTCATTTTTAATTTCTCCTTTTCTTTTTCACATTTCCATTTCAACTGCATTGTATTTCTCAGTTGCTTAATTCTTGTTTGAACTTTATTATTCGATTAAACTCTTTATCATCGTTCTCTTTACTCGTCATTTCTGTCCTTTTTTTTCAACGAAACAGAAGAACATTTTTCTATAAATTCATTCTACAGCTTAATTATCCGGTAAAACTTTCAGACGAACTTTTCATAATTGGATTCGATTGTAAAAGTTATTCATTCGTAAAACACTTTGCGCACAAATCCCGACCGAGTACTTGACTAGCGTTGTTAATAGCACGAGGATCTAAATATAATTAATCTCCGATCAAGCATCGAGCTATCGATCCAACGAAGTTTAATTGAATTCTATTCTTGAATAAATAATCCTTAATTCAGCAGATACTTTCACTGTTATACTTCCATTCTACCTCTTTTCAACTTTGAAACAGTTTCGCGTAAAATCGAATAATTATAAATGCTAGAAGAAAAAATAGAGTGTAATTTGTGATGAAATTGTGATGCAATACGCGTCTGTAACTGAATAGAATTTTAATAACATGCTAAAAAAATGTATTAATGACAGTTCTAGACTATAAAGGCATATTTTTTTGGATTTGAAAATCGATGTAAACGCGTTATTGTTTAAGGTTAATTAATCATAGTACTTAATTCGGGTAGTAAACTGATTTGCAGTCTAAGACTGTCATATTAACAGTTCCTTTTTTTAAGGCGTTTTATAATTTGAAATTTCATGGTTAAATTAGGAAATCGAGCTCGCGTGAAATATAAAATAATTGTGAACGTTACGTTTCATGTCGTAAATTTTGGAAATTATTCATAAAAACTACATTATGTTTCGTGAAACTCATAAAATATTTGTGAAAAGTACAACGTACATTGTAAACTTACGAAATATTCATAAAACTTACGTGTAAAGGTTACAAATTATTTACAAAAATTAGGTTATGTATCGTAAAACTTAAAAAATATTCATAAAAATTACGATTTACATTGTAAAATTTAAAAACGTTTTTTTATTTGTAAAAATTAGCTTTTAAAATGTAATTTATTAAAAATTTCAAATTAAATATGTATCTAAATTAAGTAGAGATAACAATATTTTGAAAAAAATTGACGTAAAAAAATACGAAAATCTTCAGTGTGTGATTTAAATTTAATGCAATACTCTATATATATTATATATATTACATACGTATCTATATTTATCATACTTTACGTGATATTCTTTATTAAATATTTCAAAATTAAAATATAAATTACAATACATTTTACAAATGCAATTATCTTTTATATATAAATTATAAATAAATTATTAATTTTTCAATAAATATCATTTTGCGATTGTCTAATTCTAAATAAAATTTAATTTGTTATACGAATTTTATATCCATATTTCCGATCAATTTAATTGTTAAAATTAATCTGAAAATTGAAAATTACATAATTTTTTTTTCACGTTATAACTAAATATTTCGACAAAATGTGGCTGCAAGCGCACTTCATTGCTGACCGCAATGTTTTGAACGAATAATTCCACCTGAACGTTATATTTGAAAAGTCAATAAAAGTGCTGTAAATATTCGACACAGTTTTTCTATGGCTTGAGAAAAAAGGAAAAAAAACTTGAGGTTGATAGAGTTGAAGATAATCGTATTTATGAAGACAGTAATTATATATAATTACAATTAGTCATCTAAATTTTCAGTTTAAAAATCAAAAAATCAAAATGAATCCAAAACTAAATATAAAATGAATATAATACGTAATGATATTGATGTAATATGAAATATAATAAACAATCATAAAAATATAATTACTCTAGTAAAATGAAAAATATATTCTTAATATATTAACAATATATTGCGTGTAAGTGTATTAACATAAGTGTATTAACAATATATTAATAGTATATTAATAGTATTTTATTAATACATTAATAGTACATTATCAATATAGTGTTAGTATATTGTTAATATATTAAAATGAATTTTATTATTTTAGACAAAAATTTGTTGTATTATTATGTGCTTGTAAAGAACATTTTTTAATTTTATTTCTAACTGTAATTTGTATTTTAACATCAAATATCGGTTTGAATAAACTGAAATGCTGAGGAATCGAACTCACGACTTCATGAGTCACGTCATTATATCCTAACCATTATGGTTTCGCAGGCTGTAGTCAGAATATTAATATTTTGTAGTTAATAAGAAATATTTGTCAGCATATTGACGTTATACGGTTATTATATTGACAATATATTCCTAACTGCAAACATATTTCAATATTTCAATTTTCAAAACGTCGTTACTGTCAATATACTGATATCAATGAAAATTATAACAGTACATTGTCACTATATTGAAAACAAAACAAGCAATAATTTAACAATATATTGATATTATATTGACAATGTAATATATTGATAATATATTGACAATATATTGCCAGCTATACAAATGAACAAAAAATTAAAAATATATTATTAGTATATTGATAATATAGTTTCATATATTAAACATATACTAATTATATATTAATAACATACTATTAATAGATTGATACTATAATGACAACATATTTTTAGTATATTTATGAAAAATAATATATTGTTAATATATTAACAATATATTTTTCGTTTTGCTAGGGTATATCAATATAATGTAATAAATCTGTAATTAATATAATATATATGTAATTAATATAATAATATAAAAGTAATTGCAATGAAATTTTATTAAAAAAAAAAATGCATCAAATTTACAATAGTTATAAGCAACAACCTTTTGAAATTTCAGAATCTTTTTAATATAATTTGTTGAGTATTTCAATAAATTTCACGTTTTCGTAGATTAAAACGTCTGAAGTGGTTCACAAAAGAATGTCACGATTTTGTGACGTTACATTCTTCTGAAACGTAATCAGATTACGTCGCAGACCGGCCGAAGAATAGAACTGTTGTTCGTAAGAAAAATCGATTTCAATGTTGTTGAAATTGCATTAAATTATGTGCGTACGTGAATTATACAAAGGCGCAATTAGCGCTTATGACTTTTGGCAGGGTCATTTAAATTTACTCTTTTTGCAGTTTAGAAAATGTAATTCTTTTTAAATGACGGGTTATTATTGTATTTTGAAATTTTGCATTAAATTACACTTTTCTTGTTAATATCTTTTTCTTTGTTCGAAAAGTCAGTTTATAACTTGTTGAACAATTGTAAATTATTGAAATTAATTGACAATACTTATAACAACAACAATAATAACAATAAGATAAAGTATGAAATCTTATAAAATGATATTATATAAAAATATAATATTGCATGAAATTATATTATAAGTACAATTGTAATGTTATATTATGATATATAAAAATTAAATTTAATAATTATTTATCAAATATATAAAAAATTTCTGAATAAACAAAAAAGTAGTATTAAAATTATTAAAATTAATAAAATAGAAGCAATGAAAAATGAAATAAAATAAATTAAAAATTTTATAACATTTTATTTTATGTGTTTATTATATGATAAATTGAAATCATGATATCAAATTATATTATATACATTAATATAATTATATGTTATGTTATATAAAAATTGAATTAAAAATTCCCATCCATGGCAATACTTCCACGTAATTAATTAGAATATCGCTAATTTTTCTTTCAGGTTTTGATATTTCAAGTTGATTCTTCATTTTATCAAATTTAAATTTCCAAACGGATCTCACAAAGTAAATATGACGTCAATAGCTGAACTCATCATGACAAAAAAAAAGACATTGAAATTGATTTTAGCGTGTAAAAAATTAATGAAACAGTTAACGTGTTTTTAATTTTTGACTTTTTTGCATTTAAAAAAAATTAACGCAGTGACGTTGTAATTAACAGCGGAAATTCCGTTCGTCTTTTTATTAATATTATTATTATACATAAACTATATTTATGAATCTACAAAAATGGAAAATATATTTTCAAAATATGTATATATAGATACAGACCATGCCAGAAAATATGAAATTTTTATATTTTACTTTTACATTTTTTCAATTTGTATATAAATGCTATTGCTTTTGCTAGTGCAGTAATATTCGAAAGGGGGGGGGGAGGTCATAATATATTTAGCGCATGCACATATCATATACTTATATAATTATTTCTTTCTTTTTTTCAATTTCCCTTAAAGCTTCACAACTTGCAATGTGCATCCTTTTTTTATTTTATTTATTGATTAATAAAATTATATAATTTTAATCATTTGATTTGAATCATCCAAGCTCTGCTTTAAGATCTTCTCACGACGCTTCGAGGAGGTCGCGTCTTCCGCCAGTTCGACCGGGAAAATGAAATTGAATTACCTCGATTTTCGGAGCCGAACTTTCAAAGCGGGGGAAGAACGACGGGGGGCAGGAGGGGGGGCGTCAAAGCAGTAGCACCTTGCGGTTCGCTGTGACAAACTACGTTAAGATGTAATTTCGTGAAGCCGAGCGTAACGCCGGGCCATCTTCCTCGCAAATTCGTGGTGTGCGGATTGAAAGAGGAGTCGGGGGAAGGGGGGGGGGGTGTGGCAACACGCGTAGCCCGAAGTTTTAATCAGGCCGGTAAAGACGAGCCTTTCGGCGAGACAGCGTTTCGTCAACTGGCAAAGTTGGACCGCAAGCTTGCTCGCAATCGTTTATTATCGGGGATTAGGTTTTCGGCTTGGCGTCGGGTTCGCGCGCAAATTGAAGGCGAGCGTAACGAGTTTGCAAAATCCACCCGAAGCGTGTTATTCGCTGCAATTTTCGCCCCCGCTTGTTGCGCTATCGATTGTGGTTAATTGCTCCCTCTAATTGGTTGATTATTTTTGCCGGGCTTGCGACGTGGCTTGCTACTGTTACGATATTGATTTGCAACGAGCGACGACGTCACCGGGGTAGTTTTGGATTAGTTTTTGCAAATACTCGTGTAAAAAGGAACATATATGTGTCATATATGTGACATATGTGTCATAAATGTCACATATATGTAAACATATATTTGCCACATATATGAATACATATGTGCGATATATATGAAAACACATGTGCGATATATATGAAGACATAAATGCGACATATATGCATTTCTCACCATATGTGTCAACATATATGTTAACATATGCGGCCATATATGCTATATGTTTACATACATGTATCAATTTTACGTTAATCAAAAATTATTAATTTGAAACATTTATGTTCAAAGTAGCACAAAATATTTTTTACCAAATTTCTAAACATTTAATATACATGTCGTAATATGTTTGCATATATGGCAAATATATGCAACCATATATTAACATATATATATATATATATATGTGTGTGTCATATATGATTGCACATATGTTGACATATATACTACATATGTGGGACATCTATGTCAGCTATACATGAAAAACAAATTTTTACAAGGGTAACAGATTGCGAAGTTTGAATTTCGAAATTGGCGCCAAAACAGTGTTATGATAGATGGGAATGATGTATAAAAATGAAACACAATGGGGAAAAAAGGCCGCATCGATTATTTGTTGAATTTCCTCTAATTGTACGCAAAAGAATCAATTCTTTTTCAACACTTCACAAAAAAAATTTCCCGGACTTTTTACCTGTATTTTTTAGATTTGTTTGATCATGTCAAAAACTGCGGCTAGTTTTCTTATCAAATATTGACTGAACAATCCAATATTTCAGATGGAATTGAAGAAAATTCAAGAGCGAATCGAACTGCTCTCTTCATTTTTAATCTTACTTTTAATTATTATATTATTTAATGAAAAACGCTTTAACATCGGTAATACAAAAATCTTCCATATTATTAAATATGAAATCCTCTTAAGGTGCTTCTTTATGTCGGATTTTCAGGAGCTAGTGCCGTTTTATTACAATTTTTAATGGTGAAACTATAACTTTGAAAGATAATCCAACATATTTCTGTTAATGATTTGAACAATTGTTTCGTTAATCACGGGCTACGAAACTGCAGAAACATTTGTGTCCACCTCAAAACTTTTGGTAATTTAGACATTCAAAGAAAAAGGAAACTTTGGTAATCAACAAGTAAGCAAGATTCTCCCGAAGTAATAGTCACTGGGTAATGTTTATTTTGAAAAATAATTAAATTCAGCAATTCATTATTCAAAAAACACTAGTCTAGTAATAAGAGTTTAAAGTCACCTTAAAAGTGAGACATATTAAAAAGTTGCGGAAGATTTTCTCAATTTTTTTTCAATTTTGTGAGAAATATTTTTTTTTTAATAATAATTTGTACAATAATCTGTTCGCAAATTTTGATACAGTTGACCTAACCTAAAAATACAGCTTGAAAGCACAAAAGAATTTTTTCGTTTATAAAAAGTGCCATTCGACTGGTCTCAATTTATTCTTCATTTTATTTAGTTTAAATTTCCACTTCGACTAGTCACATTTAATACTCATCAGAGTAATAATTTATTACGTTTTGTTGTATTGCAAGTAGAAACTATCTTCAGTGAATATTTTACAAGCGATTCAACAGACGAACCTTGTTCGTTGAATTGGTCATAAAATATTCACCAAATAATGTTATTATATAATGGACGTGTATTCAAACTATTCAGAAACTACGTCCAATATAACGCGAAGAGTTAATATCTTTAACAGTTTTCAATTTCAAAACCATATGAAAAAACAACTTGTGATATCTGTGGGAAACTTCGATAATATTAAAATAATAAATCTCAGAATGATTTATACAACTCTAAATGTATTTTGCTCAAAGGCATACAA
>JABFOV010002354.1:0-20269 GCA_022817685.1 Aradophagus sp. ZL-2020 | reverse complement strand
CTAGACAGCAGCAGCGAGATCGTGAGCTTCGTTGATTTTGTTTTGTCAGCTGCACGGCCCCCCGGGCTCCACACCCTGCTAATCGTCGGCAGCGTCAGGTGGGTATAGGAGACCGGGTCCTAGCCGCCGGGCTGGGATTTGCCGGCCGAAGGCGGGGAATCGCCCCCGCCCCCCCGTGAGTTTTTAAGGTGCGCAACCGGAAACACCGCGGGCTTTAGTGCCCCCCCCCCCCGGCCGCCTGTTTGATTCCAGCCGGCGGGCCGCGAAAATACGCTTATCCCCGAGACTGGGTCAGGTCTAACGTGTAATGACTTTTTACGTAACGCGAGCCGCGTCGTCGTCGTCGTCCCGTGGCGTCGCGGCAGCGAAACCCGACGCGACCCGATCGGCCGTTGCGCAACGGGCCCCGATTTATTCCTCGCTTTATGCACGAGAGATGAGCACGAGTTATTTTCGGCCGGCTTAATGATTATCATTAAAGATCTTCGGGCAGAGAAATTTTTGCATTCCGCAATGCACGAGGAGTTTCTTCGTTTCGAGGCAGGTCGTTTGGTAAAGACGGCCTGTTTTGAAAGTGGCTCCTCGCTCGAGCGAACGTTCGGTTGGGTCAGTTTAATTGGAGGGGTGGCATTTTGGCTCGATCAATATTTCGGCGATTTTACCGGCCGGAGTTGCCGAGTGGTTTTGGTCCGGGGATTCTGAATGAATTAATCGAATTTTCAGGCCGTTGATTAGGTCAATGACAATGACGTTGAGTTTGTTGAGTGAATTAAAAAAATCGGTTAAGGTTTGATGATTTTCATCAAGACAGTTGTTGAAAATAAATGCTGGCACGTTGATTTAAAAATTTGCACTTCAACATTTCGGAGATTTAATGTCACTTGTAAAATAAAATTCCAACTTGTTATAATTTTGTAATATCCTTGTACAATGGTAACGAAAATTTACAGCAATAATGTATATTTAATTAGACGTTTATTTAATTTTACTGTAAATATCAATATAATAATATACAATAATAATATTAATGAAATTTGAAAAAAAAAACCTTTTTATCTGATTGACCGATCATTCGCGAAGCCCTGCCCTTAACCTATTAAATTTTATAGCTCTCAAACTCTCGAACAAGCTGACGAACTGACAAAAAAAATCCCGAGCGAATCAATGTCTGAATAGAAGCGAATACCCGAGACATTCGAGCGACGTTTAACAGTAAATCATGTCGAAAAAGACCAATTTCTTTATCCCCCGGAGTTTCGAAAAGCTCCGCCAAGGCCGGCCGATAATCGTGTCATATTTATATCCCCGCGACGATGAAAGCAATCGCATTAAAAGCCGAAGCACCGTATTGAATTTCGAATTGCATTTTTTGTCGTCAAATTCAATACCATGCGAAGCGTTAGTCCATGCAAAATATCGCGTTAATGCTCCCGTGACTTTCGCACGCGTTTTACAATGCCGTTTCGCCGAACGTATGCTGCGGTGGAAACGCAAAGTCGATTGCGCAAACCAGACCGATAACATGATACCGGCGAGAAATAACGCACGATGAAAACGTAACCGAGACCTTACAAGTGTCGCTTCTCTGTTCACGTTTTCAAGGTGCGATGAAGAATTTAAATTTGTAGTTTCTATTTTTAGTCCTTATTCAAAGATTCTCGACAAATTTCTAGCCCCTCTTTGAAATGAAATGCACTTGACTGTTTCGACTCAAATATACTCAAATCAAATGAAAAATTGATTTTGATATATTCAAGTATAATTTTTATTCGCATCAACTCACTATCTAGTAAAATTGAACGAAATGTACAGTTAATAAAAATCGATTTTTCGTCAGGTCATTCATAAAATGTTGATAAATATTGTAAAAGTTTTTTTAAAAGTGTTTTACACGTTATCTTTTGTTTGAAGAAAATTCAAGTACATGATAAAGTGTGAAATAATGCAACAATGACTACGCTTTGGAAACCTAATTTATTCCGCCAGCGAATTCAAGTTCTCACCACGCGTTATGATATAATAATAGAAGGCGATGTAGGTGATGCATTTGAAACAATGACTCGACGATACGCGAGGAGTATATTTTACGTCGACCGAAAGAATTCTCTAATTGCTAAGTGAATAGTAAAAAAAGGTATATTTATTACTACATTGAGAGACATTTTCTCGTCAGTTAAATTATGCACGTGAACGTATATTTTATAAAACTGTGGCACTTTGATTGAAATGATGCATTTTAATGAAGAGGAATATTCTTGATTAAATGGAAAATCATTTTTCAATTTTAATATAAGAATATGGAAATTTCATGAAAAATATATACTTTATTCATAATAGAACACAAATTACTTTTTACTAATAATTACGTTTCAAACGTTTAAAGTGATTGGGATTTATTGATTAATAAAATTTTGTAAAAAAAAAGAATAATTAATAAATAAGAATAATTTAGACAATGCGTCTTTAATTAAATTTAAAAGTAACTTAATATTGTCACTTCAAAGGAGATTTCAATGCCAGTAAAAAGGCACTGCACTTTTTTCATTTATCTTTACCAATCAGCAATCTTTATCATTTGATCACACATTTTTTATCTCACTAGACTTGTCAATTCGTATCGTCTTGATTTGCATTTTTATTTATTTCAATTGTGAATTACTCAACACTTAATAAATTTTATATCTGAAGATTCGTACAGTTTTTTTTCTTGCAAACACGAGTTTTTTGCTTAGAATTCCTTTATAAAAGAAATTAAATTCTTTTCCATCTTCTTTTTTCTATCGAACCAGAAATGCTTATTAAAATTGTGTGGTCATTATTTGCCTTCATAAATATTTTTTGTCCGATTTTTTTTCTCCTGTTTTTTGTTTTTTCGCGTTGCAATATTATGATATAATAAATATCAAACAAATGAATTTATTTCATTTCACTGTAATTTGCAAAATAACTCAAGCTAATTTATTAATAAATCTACAGTCATAAAACACAATATATAAATAAAGACTAAACTATTCCAAAGGCTTTAAAATAAAAAATGACAGCCTTTATTTTACAATATGCAAATTAAGTTGCACGCTTTTCTTGCAACGTGTCGTTGCAAAAACGAAATACAGTTTTGCAACGTTTTCGCCCAATTATATTAAAAAAGCAGAATTTTCGTTCGGCTTCATCATTCCTCCAACAAAGTAGCATCATCGGAGCATTAACTGCGATTATGTTTAATTAAAATCCGCAATTTTCTCTCGAGACGATGCGGCGCAGGTCGGTTGAAGCGAAGATTACTGGATGAATCGCGTATGCATGCGACGATGGGTCGACAGCCAAGTAGCTGAGGACATTTCGCAACAGCCACTTTGCAGTCGCTGATGACACCTTTACACGCGTCACGCAAGCGATTATTTTCCGCAAGCACTGGCGTAAAATCGCAGAAACAATCACGTTCATCCCATGAACGCACTCTAATGGCACGTTCGGTACAACATACTGATGAATCGAGCTATCGATCTATCCATGATCTATTTCCGCTCACGGAACCTGCGTCGCTTGTGCAACTTTTCGTAGAAGAGCCATTAATTTCATTTAATACCCACGTTCTCGCAACACTTTCGCGCACCTTTTGCTTTATTTTGCTCAATTTTTCAATTTCCAAACACGTTCCTTTTTTTTACGTTTTATGTTTAACTCATTAACGCCCACTGTATCCCGAAGGCAATGTGGAATTTCTCGTTTAATTATATGTTAAATACGGCTGTTACAATGTTTAATGATTTTTTTTTTTTATTTCTAATGCGCGTGTATGAATTGCTTAGTATTTAATTCGTAAATAATGTCAGTTTTACTTTTTATGTTCGTTATCAACTTGTGCTAGATACATTAGTTAGTGGACTTTGTGCTTTACATTAATTTCAATTTTGTTTTTGAGGTGATGAATTGAATAATGCAATGTATGAAATCAAAATCCGTATTCTCAAAACACTTATACTCATTAAAATAATAAAATTCGACTTAGCATTATAACAAATTATATACTATGTTTAAAAGGATACTAAAATAGTATAGTCATATTTCATACGCAACGAAATCTTTAACTCACGAATGCCAATATTGAATTTTCGCACACTTGATATACAAATAATCATAAAGTGATTGTACTAGAAAAATAAAATAACAAACATTTTCTATATTTTTAATTCACTCAAAATCTTCAAGATTTACCTAAATTAGCCTGCACTGAGAAAACCATATTGTAATCGCCACGCTGAAAATTTTACAATCCGTATTGTACACAAAAGTTTTCAAATGACACATAATAATTATGCGCTGGAAGTTTGCAGTGTTTATTTGCAAGAAATTCCGAATTCCATAAATTTTCAATCGAAAAAGTTATACTTTTTACAAAGAAAGTAAACGAAACCATTGATTATTTCATGTTACATCGCGCTGATATAAATTTAAGTTCTAATTTTGGTTTTAGATGGACGGAATAATATTTTATGAAATATTCGTTGCAAATAATCGTTGCAAACTTCTTGCACATAAATAATTAACGTAACCATATTTTTGTTCCTCAAATTCATACACCGTAGGAGAACGATCGGAAATGATTTTGTTAAAAGGCGCGTCGCGTTGATAAAAAGGCGCGAGTTTTTCGCATCCGAAATCCCAGATAGCTCGCGGAGCGTGATGTCGCTTTCGCAATGGCAAGAGCCGTGAGATTGTTCGCCGAAGAGCATCTCTCTGCGCGGACGGTCTTAAGCTTTTCAGCGTGACGGCGGAGCCGCGCGCATCGGCGCGTGGAAAAGGATCATGGCTACCGAGTTGAACCCGCTGTTAACAAAGTGGAATGTTATTACCGCAAATTATGCCTTCGAATTCGCATCTTTCTCACAATGTCGCGCCGGCGACTATGACAATGACCTTGCCGGCCACGAAATTCTAGTTAATTATATACACGAACGCGCAGTCGTCGCCTACGATCGAGCGCGTTTCCTCGCTAATCATAGTAATAACGTTTCACGCGTTTCAAATTCATATCGCTCGCCATAGAGACATAAAAAGCACCGTTCCAAGGCAAGCCACGTGGAATCGAACTCGTTTTCATTATTTCATTCGCCGTAGCGAGTTTCGAATTCGTCTAAGTCGAATGTTCAAAAGAACGTCGACGAAGAGGAAGGTTTGAAGTGATCGGCCATTTTGGTGAACAAATCGATGGCTGGGAAGAAAAACCCCCATTCTCAAACTGGCAATGAAAAACCCCCATTCTCAAATTGACAACGAAGAACCCCCAATCCGTATTCATTGCCAATGTGAGAATGGGGGTTTTTCATTGCCAGTTTGAGGATGGGGGTTTTTCTTCCCAGCCATCGAAATATAATAAACAGAGCAAACACAAAATAAGCAATTATATTAAGCACTCTCAAAAAAACTAATATTTTTTAACGAAAACAAAAGAACGCCCACATTTTTTTCACGTGATACAAACTTTATTCGAATACTGAAAACTCAACTTGCGATCGAATCCACGGAACCATCGAATTTCAACGAGCAAACTTTCTCGCGCGTCTCAAAAGTCATTTCACGCGAGCCTATCGACAGCGAGGAGGCCCGGCCGTCAATCAAAAGCAAAAGTCAATTAAAGCAGCCATGAATTCGTAGAGATCGGACCGGGTCGCGCACAATGGCGCGACAAATAATTCATCGTGTCGCGTGTGACTCGAGGTCGCGAGTAAAAGTTCAACGTCGAAACGTCGTTCGGGTTTCCACGTCCGCCCGCGTTCCTCTGGATCGCGCGCATTTAACGAACGCGGCATTCCGCTCGGGCTCGGAACGATTATTTCGGTAATTATATCAACTTATGCAAATGGCCGGCGTTAATAATATCACGGTCTTCGGCGCTGCAATTAATTTGCATTGCACAATCCGCCTTTTGATTACGGGAATCTTCGTTTTCGTCTTGTTTCTCGTCGGCTTAATTACCGCCGCGGCAATCTGGAGCAAAACTCCGCGAATGTGGCACGGCCGGTGAAAAACAGTGTTAAGGTTGCCCGACGACGGCGAATTATTAAAATTCTTGCGTCTCTAATTAGACGGATTACAATCGTATGACAACTTTATCCCGAAGCGCATGCTTAATTACGGCCACTTTGCTTCCGTCCGGCTTTAAACATCGCAATTTATCGCGGCGCTCGAAGGAGACGCACTTCGCGGACGTGCACTTCAACTAATACGGCGCTCAGTGTCGTATCATTAAGATCACTTCACATGACAAAAGTGCGGTCCGTTGCGTCACATCGCCGTAATGATACGGCGAATTTCCATTTATTTAATTATCAATTTCGCTGCAATCGATATCGATATGTATGGAAAAAAGTTGACATGAATATATGTAGTGTACTGATTGTTAAAGTGAGACGTGTACCAACGTTTATGGAATATTTCTTTCTTTATTATTATTTTATTTTTTTTTTTTTTTATTTTTATTCAACTTTCGGTACTTGTTAATTAAATACGAATCCGAGTAGCTGTCGAGTGAAGTTCGTGGACAAATACATGAAATTGAATTGTCGCCTTAATTGTCGATTTCAATATGTGTTAATTAAGGTTCGATATGAAAATAGATTTCACTTATTTACCTTCAGTTTCATATCGTTTTTATCGATTTAAATACTGAAAGTACTTTTGATAAAATTCCTGAACATTTATTGAAATAACATCTTCTAAACAAACTGTAGCATTACTAAGTAATTCGATGCAATACCTTTGAAAATAGAAAAAAGAAAAAACTTGTAGACTCGACTGACAAACTTGTCGAAACGTCATCATGTCTTCGGCCAAAGTAAATTTCCTTTGTATAAGAATAAACGACTCTCGAATCGGGTACATCGTTTTAAACAAATCCACTTTGTTTATTCGGCACAATCAACACGAGCAAAAAGACAGTCGGAGAGAAATGGAATTTGAAATTGAATTACGGTTTTACGGGCGCGAGCAAATAAATGACGGCGCATTCGAGCGTAATGATAATAATAAATAATAATCTCGTCACAAATGACACGGTTCATTGTATCCTTTTTCGACGGCCCGTTCCCTCGGTCATAATTCACCAGCCGGCTATTGTCCGTGGCTAACGAAAACACTCTCCTCGCCGTTCCGATTGGCCCGAATCGCCGGGCTTGACGGAGCGTGGAAGGCATACTTAAGTGGCGTTTCGCCCTTGTCAGGACGAGAGCGACCTTTGAATAAACCCTTAATGGACCTGCCCACGTAACACAATTGATCAGTTACTTAATGCAACCGATTTTGTACCTTGAACGACTAACAGCCACTTCTTATTTTACTTATTCGCTCGGCGTGACCGGGGGCTCTTAAAGTATCACGACGAACATACGTTCGGCTAATTAAAAGCAAAAATATCGGCCCACTAATTACCCGATGTATCGTGATAAAGGTAACAAGTGACTGACAAAAAGAATCAGAAGCTAAAATGTTGCACGCAAATAAAACTGTACCCCGCCCTTTTTATTCCTACCTTTTGTTTTCTTATATATATATATATATATGTATGTATATTTTTTGTTTCGTCGATTAATGGATTCATTCAGAAGCCAATAAACAAAATTGGTATTCTCGCTGACTTCTCAAAGCCAATGCACTTGATAATTATTGTTTTCGGAAATTTCCATTCGATTCGAGAGGAAGTTGGTCTTTCGCCGTAAGTATATTTTAATGATAACAAGGATGACAATTAAATGAAAAAGTAATTACGGTGAGAGTACGTGGATTGAAATAATTGCGACATAATGTAGTAAAATGTATTACGTGCGTTGAAAATATCTTAAACTGTCTATGATGCAACTGATTTCAGCCAATGACGTATCTGGATTATATTGTATAATAAAAAGTTTATAGTTTATTTATGCGATACGATATCAAGTTTTCGGTAATGTACGTTAATTATTGCTGAAAAATGTATATTGATATTGATCGAAAAAAAGAAATTATTTAAAATGATGCCTAACTTTTGTACGGGAAGTGTCTATATTTAAGACACCAGTGTTTTAGATTAAGATATTTCTGTGGAAACAACTTTTACGGTGATAATAACCTTTTATAGGAAAATAATATGTTTTTTTTTTAATAATTTGATACTATAAAAGTACTAGAGACTTTTTTTTTTAAAAAAACTCGATATAGAAATCATAACAATTTGACATGTTGGCTAAGGTCAGCATTCTATGTACAATCTGCTGATTTTACTTTCTCATATTGTTATGGCAGTTTAATGTTGACATCTGGTCAAAATGTTTCAGGAACTCAGTTTTCTACTTTTTGCTACTGTAACATTTTTTTTCCTCAGTGTGGAATATTTTAATCCGACTTTTTTTCTCTATAATAATTTCAAAGACACTTCAACTTTTCTTTCTTTCCTTCGAACAATTCTCTATTTCTTCTTCGTTGAAAAAACTTGATTTCTTTAAAAGAGAATCTTTAAACAATTGTAAATAGAAACATTGTCCTACGCGCAGTTGCCTCCGTCGTTTACCTCCGCTTCGTTCGAGCGTCGCCCTTGTCCTTCTTCGCGACCCCAGAAGTCGACGGCGCAGTAGCCGCCGTTACCCACGACTAATTGTCTTCTCGACTCCGCGTGGCCCGACTTCTAACCGGCCAACAAACGGCCGCTTTGTTCGAGCTTATCTGCGCTTCGCAGGGTGCGATCGGCAGCATCGCGTCATCCAAGAACGAACCCAAGGCCATCCTTTTCTAGGTCGCCTTGGAGTACCGCAAATTCGCTCGAAACCAACGCTCTTGCGGGTGTCATAAATTATTGTTAACGTCACGAATATAATAAAACGATACGCGTTTCGCACGAAAAAACAGGCCAATTTCAGACAATTATGACCACGAAAAGCGAGACGCGTACGGCGGAATGAAGCGCGCGAAAGGGAGAACGGGATAACAAAGAGGCGACAAAGTCGCGTAGGAAATGCCCGGCGTCGATGGCTGTGGTTTTGAAATTATTGCTGTAAATTGAGCACGGAGAAAGAAAATCGAGACTTTGCACCTGGAACTGATTTTACGCCGCGATTCGGAGTACTCGGGCCGTCCGTGGAAGTGCGTCGGCCGGTCGTTACAAATGATAAGTGAAATAAAAGCCGGGCGTTTGTTTATTATTATACGCCGAAATTACACGTCGCGCGCCCAGTTCCGCGCATTATCTGCCGATGAAATTGTTAGTCTTCGATTTCGTCATTGACGATCGATTCATTTCGAGTTGTGCAACGCGGTCATTTGTGGAACAGTAGTACGCTGAAAGACTTGTATTTCGTGTTATTATTGCTAATGCAGTTGCAATCAATGTTTATTGACGGGATCCAAATAGGGCAAATGATGCTGTTTATTATAGCAATTGGAGTATTTGCGCGCGCGATTGAGGTAAAGAAAAATGGGCAAGTCCATTTTATTTTCGCAAATTTAGACAATCAAATTTTGTGGAGATTTCAAATTTGTCACAAAACAAGGGAAAGATTGTACTGGGAAAATGATGAATAAAATTACGCTTAAAAGTGTTTTAATGTTAAAACAATTGGTTTTAAATTTGAAACGCTTTCTTAAAAATAATGATACATTCCACGACGAAAATGTAATTATAATAAATGTGTCATTTGCTGGAGTGTATATTTAAATTTTTGGTTCAGAGTCAATTTATCTTTTAGTATTTCTTTTCATGTCGTTCCACATGAACTCATTTGCATTTCACTAAAAACTTTGATCATCTGTCGTACATCTTTCATTTCGACCTACACAATTCATAAATTTATAAAATCCAAGCTTATAGTTCAATTTCAAAAAGACTACATGCTTCTGAACGATTAATTGATATTTTATTGTTCTAACACCTGCGTTTAAAAATTCATCCGAAATGAAAAAATAATCCGATCGTTGAAACCTTAAACAGATTTATGGGCAACTTTTTTATTAAAGTAACAAATATAAAATAATGAATATTGGAAGTAAAAAAAGTCAATATTTTATAAACAAAGTACTTTTCGAAATTACTTTATGTATCTTTAACTATAAGTATTTGCTAGTAATGTTTCACTTTTACGAAGATATTCATGATAAAGTTGTTTGAAAAAGTAGTCTGCATAAATAAAACTGTTTAATTTTTGACCGCAGATAAGAGTACCCTTGAAGCTGAATTTCGCTGCCCGGCCGAGGGATGTGACTGTTAATATTACAAAAAAGCATTTGACATGCGGCGTGAAGGGTCAACCGCCAATTATCGATGGAGACATGCCTCACGAAGTCAAACTCGAGGAATCAACTTGGGTCATCGAAGATGGCAAAGTTTTGCTTATAAATTTGGAAAAAGTAAGTACAACGAATTAATACATGTTTAAACATCTTTATACTGTCTCATTACTTACTTATTTTACTTATGTTAAAACTTTGAATAGTAAATCACACTTTTTTCATCCTTGCCTCCATCAGTCATATTATTTATTTTGTCAGGTTAACAAAATGCAATGGTGGGCTAACGTGGTGACTACCGATCCTGAAATTAGTACGAAGAAAGTAAATCCTGAACCAAGCAAGCTTTCTGACTTGGATGGAGAAACAAGGGGTCTTGTGGAAAAAATGATGTTTGATCAGAGACAAAAGGAACTTGGTCTGCCGACATCCGATGAAATGAAGAAACAAGATGTCATCAAAAAGTAAGTTGTGTCATTTAAATACTTCACTTTAAAGAAGTAATTTAATGTAATTTTCGTTGTATCTAGTAACATGAAAAAAAAAAAATGAATTGTTTGTAAATGATTTCTGAAATTGAAAGTCAATGTTGACAAAAATTAAAAATTGTATTATATTATTATATTATAAATAAGTCTATTATTTCAGATTCATGGAACAACACCCAGAGATGGATTTCTCAAAATGTAAATTCAACTAAATTTTCACATCATCGCTTCATTGAAAAAGGTGCTGCAATATTCAAAAAAAGAGCTTTTTAATTGATAGAATTTAATTTTTTATAAGCATATTAAAACTTGATCTATTTTTAATTTTCGTTTTACTGCGGCCTTTTACATTCGAAATTGCAGCACTCGAGGTTACCGATATTTGTGGCGACATCTTATGTACACGTCAGCATTTATTAAACTACGCTCTTCTGAACTGCATCCATGTTACCGACGCGAGAAAGGAATAATCTGAGTCTACTAAGATTCTTTTGTTTTGTATTCTTCGTTCACTTCGACCAAACGTAACTAGCACAATTTTATTACATGATTTATAACTTCATTGAAGAATTTATAGTAATAAAGCATTATTATTGAAAGACATCGTTATCATTTGAAACTTCAGTGTTTGCAACGTCACTTTTTAATAACTGTATCTAAACATTAAAAAGCACGTAATTTTGCTCAAAAATTTGTATTCTCTTTCTTATACAATTAAGAAAGCGTTGTATACAAAATAATATATTTGCACTTTGATATATAACACAATTACAAAAAAAAAATTCATATTTCAAATGCAAGGACTGATGACTCATGAGAAATCGTTGTCTGATTCAGATTGCTTCATGACTCTCTGAATCCATCGCACATAATTGGGAATGCGAGCGTATATGCCAAACTTTCCGCGTTTTCCACAGCCTTCGCCAAAACTTGTGATTCCAAAGATCGTCCATGGATGGTCGGGTCGGCGTGGGTCTCGACAAAGTAACGGACCACCACTGTCACCGGCACAAGAATCCATTCGACCTCGAGAATATCCAGCACAAAACATATTATCAGTAATTTGATAATCGACGTATACATCCCGACATGTGTCTGCTGATACAATTGGTATCTGAAAAAGATGATTGAATTTCAGTTGCAGAATTCACGTTGCAGGTATATTTTTGTTCTTTATATATATATATATATTTTTTTTTTTGTAAGACATATTTTTATTTATTTGATCTTTTTGCATCATTGTTTGTATTAAAAAATTTATTTTCAATTCTTTTTGATATTTATAATTGTAGAAAGTAGTATGTTTTATCATCATCCGCCGCTAAGTTAGGGATCTTCATTAGTCATGTCTGCACACTATGGGTACTGTACGTAAGTATTATTTCATATCCAAACATTTCTAATACAATCTAAAATATAAAAATTTACATAGATTTATATTGAAAGCAATTCGAAAATTTTAAATATTACTAACAAAAGATAAAAAAACAAATTTTATATTTTTTGAGAAGTAACTTTAATATGAGAACAATATTTTAAAATCTTAAATGAAGAAAACATAGCTCAGTAACCCTGGATATGATAGACCAATTACAATATTTATCCTAAAACCATAACATATCAACATTATTGATCAGAATACTTAATCATAAACAGTTATTATCACTAAAATAAAAGAAACAAAAAAAGTATGATAAATATTAACCATGGTGCAACAATTTAAATAAAGTGTCCAAATTGTGGAAACATATGAATAACATTTAACAAATACCCGAGCTTCGTGAAGAACGTCGGTACCAAAATCATCAGTGGCTCGAGATTTGCCCCATCCAATGATAGTGCACAGCTGATTGGTCGGTAGTGGTTGTCTCGGAGCGGGCAGACAGGCAACTCCCCTGGAGGTCGCGGGAGCCAATGCTACTGGAAGACGCAACAGGGCGACGTCGTTGTCTACCGTGTCAGCATCATAGTGAGGGTGCACCGTTACCGAGTCCACCCTCAGGTCCAATTCCGGTCCTTCCTTCACGGTTAGATCGTGCTCGCCGATCCTCACGTAAAGCCGTTTTCTGATGCAATGGGCGGCGGTCAGAACCCACCTAGGAGAAAGCAAAGTTCCTCCACAGAATGCCTCCTGGGAAAACGAACATAATTCATGCAATTTCATCCCGAGCTCATCGTTTTTACGCTCGATTCCCATGAATCCCGCAAATTTAAGAGCTACCTCACTGGAATGCTTTATTTACTTGGGAACTCGCAAACGGAGCATGATAGTTTTAGTCGATTTGCATCAAAGAAGGGCCATTGAATGGGAAGAAGATTTTCTGATTAAAATTGCAGCATTCGCGTAAGAGTGACGTTAGAAGTAAGATGAAAGATTAGTTGATAAATGATTGACCATAAGAAACTGCACCGTGAATTGAATCGAAGGAAAGTTGGCGTGATCGGAAGATTTATGGAAGATGTGATGAGGAAATTTGATTTCCGCCTGCAAAAGAGATTTATTGACATTTTCGCTCGTAATTAACCGAAGCAAGCACTTTGTTTCTAGATTGTTTATGTAAGGTTTTAGCTGACGATTGGTTCAGTATCGTAATTTGGCAATCTTATTTCTCTCCGTTTGTTAATGGTTTTGTTATTCTGCTGTTTTAAAGAAGCAAACTTGTTCAAGACTGTGACATCTTATTATAACTTGTGGTGACATAAATCTTATCTTACTTTTGTTAAGAAAACATGTTAAGTTTCTCGTCATAACTTACCCCAAATCTGTTGAGTATAGCCACTTGCCAAGGCCAACTTCCTGGAGAAGTTGGTCGTCCGCCAATAATTCTTGTATAATACGATAATTTCGAATTTTTGCCCATTCCAGAATTTGTGGCGCCGCACTTCCAAAAATCAATGTCTTTGGTTGCTGAAAAACTATCTATAGTATTCGGATTCAATTCAAATTCGTCCAAAGTCAACTCTGAAAAGTGATAAAAAGCAAATTATCTTTAAGTTGTATAATAATATTAAGTGTATAATATATCTATAAAACTTTTGAGTTCTAATTGTAAAGCATAATAATCTCTTAATGATAAATACATTACATGTAAAATCTGTTTTGCAAATCATGCTCGTGTGCATTTCGTTAGTTTGAAAAATGCAAATTGAAATTTGCAGAGCCATACATTATAATTTGAATGATAGCCGTACCGTTAGTCTCATCTTCGAGAGTGCCTCGAATTTTTCTATGGATCCACTTTTGACAAAACGTTCCTTCTATATAACAATAAGCAGTTTCTCTTATTACGTCACGCCCACAAATGCCAGGTTTTCTGCACCATCTAAACAAAAAAAGATGTACTTTATCATCGAAACCTATCTTCATTGATTAAACATTTTAGTTGTAAGTATATTTATTGAAAGCTTGACAAACGTAGTATAGATAGAATTATTAGTTTTCTTCTCAACAACATTAATCATTACAAAAAATTTTACTTTTGAAAGTTTTTTATTTATTTATTTCCATCTCTTTTAAATTTTTGAATTTTATCAAAATATTAATATTTGTTTCGTTGTATTGACACGAACGTTGTTAATAATATAAGCTTAGAACCTTTAATTGAACAATAAAATGATAATCCATTTTAACGATCTTTGTTTTCCATTGCAGTATGTCCAGTAACGTTAATAATATCTCTTAATCCACAAAATTAATTTACTCTAAGTAGGAAGTTATTACGCATCCGTGGTAAAACGTTACAATTATTGCGAGACGTTATTTCGGCCAGACCTGTGACGCTGCGTCGTGCATGATCTCGTGCAAGACGACCATTTGCTCCATTTCCCATAATGGCCGGAAGTCTGGTCTCTGAAACCCTTTCCTCGTCTTTTCCCATGTCTCGGCTCGGCTTCCTTCGGGATCTGTTATTTGTTTTGCATCTATTAATACTCGCTTGACATGCAACGCGCATAAAAAACGCAGCAACGTCAATTACGTTGATTTTCAAGCCACGCGTAATATCATTGTAACGAACCATTACTATTTTTCGATTGAAAAATTATTAAAATTGAATAATTGCTTTGCAATTAACCTGCAATACGTGCAGCCTCTCGTTTTTACGACTATCCCCGCGCTTTTCTCGCTGCTTGCATCTCCTTCTACGGCCTTTCTTCTTGTGGTAACAATTACGTTCCTCCTGACAAAAGAAAATTGATAAATATGTTACGCGTGTCAAAGTTCAACACAATTGCAAGTTCGAGGCGACGATTTTGCTCGAATTAACGGCAATGTCGCAGAAATTAATGCATTACTCACTCGGAGCACAGTGCTTCCACACTTGGACTTGACGCGACATCGTTTTACGCGATTCTGCGAACAGTGTCGGTTGCAAACCGACCATTCACTCCAATCTGTGAAATAAAGCGATCTCGCAGATTCTGCAAACAGATGAATCATTCAATTGAGCCATTCAATTACAACAATATCGCGCTTTGCGAGGAGTTGGCCCGTTTGATTAAGATTTATCGCGAGCTTTATTGAGTCGTGAAATGCGAAAAAAGTTATTATTAAAGTCCATTTAAATCGTACAATCAATTTTTCATTTCGCAATGTCTCTCAGCTATGATTGTCATGTAAATAATTGAATTGAAGAGCGGAGTTTACGATCCGTCGTAAAAGCTTGTCGATTGTAATCTTAAATAAATATCTCACATTGTATTCTTCGTACGAGACAAAGTAATGAAGAAAACACAATATAAATAAATATGGTAATCAATTATGTTGATTGAATTTGGTTACCACATTGATCTAATGTTGTACGCTGGAAAATTGTTTCGAAATGATAGATCTAATCTTTCTTTGTAAAAATTAACTATTTTGTTTATCAAGAGAAAAAGATTGCTGAAGTAATATTTTTGATTCCAGATTCAAGTCTTCAAATCAAAAGCGTCATTCGTTAATTTAAAGACACGTTTAAAAATGTTATTCTCCATTTTTTAATTTTTTAAACTTTGTTAATATAGTGATTTATAATGCAAATAGAAATCAAAGCAAATTCAACGTAATTTTTTAGATGCGAATTTTGCTAACTCTATTTCTCACCGACTCAACATAATTCCACAACCAAGCAATCAACTGGGTACTTACTATTCTTTGGCAAATTTCTAGTCGGTCGTTGATGGCTGACTTCCAACGTAGACGAGTTGGCCGCAGTCGAGACAAACGTGTCGTTTTCCGCCTGCAACACAATAGCCGCATTAGAAATCAGTACCGAATCGCGCGGTCGCAAACGACCGGCGCTAATTCAATTAGCTGGTCAAGTCGATGAGCAATAACATTGCGACATCAGTGCTTCTTTCAGTTTCATTGGTCCCCCGTGCCAAAGTGCAGAGGCGAGAACTAATACAAACGAATTATTGCTCAACTGGCGCCACAATTGGCTTGAATCGTAACGTTTCGGCTCCAGAGAATAATATAATCTCTCCATTCAGATTTAATGCCATGTTATTAAGCTCGTCGTACCAAACTTGGTTTTATTTCGGTGCGCGATTTTTCGCAGACGTATTTGCGATAATGGCAATAATAGAAGGCATAAAAAGTATCGAGTGGCCGTACTTATTGATTGATTGAAAGGAAAGGATCTCGTGTAAGAAGAATCAAGCACATATATGGCCATATTGCCAGGCAGCTATAAATTTAGTCGGGAGAAAAGGACGAAGAGGAACGCAAAGGAGAAAAGTGCCGGCGATTTATTTGCAATAATTGAACGATTTATCGGTGGAACGATGCTGAAAATTCGTTTCGGCGATTTCACGCTAAGAAGAATGCACTTTGCAAAAGGACTGTCAGTGTTCGTTTCAGGGATGTTATAATTTGTCATACGTAGTTCGAGTACCGTTTCTAATAATCGAATGAATACTGTAAAATAGACGGTACAAAATGAAAACGAATTGATTATTCCAAATTCAAATTTAAAACGAGTGTCTCCGTTTTGTGCGTCAATTTAATATACTTTTATTGTTTGGTCAAGCATGTTTCAGAAAAAAAAAAAAAAAAAAATTCTGGCCTAATACAATAATTTTCTAAGAAATTTCAGAAACAATACTCGTCAGCTTTAACGTTTTTCTTATTAATTGGCGTTCAGCGTCGACACCTCTGAAATTACGTTCAATTCGCTCGTTGGTAATGGCATTGTCGTGTAACCACCTTTAATAGGCCGCGACGTTGCGCAACCTCGCCGGCCGAGGAAACAATTGATGCAAAAAGTGATCATTATTGCGACTATAACAAACAGCCGATTAACCGGGAGAAAAACGAGCCAGGGAAGAGAGTGCGATTATCCCCGGCCAGCCAGTGCGGTTATCTTGGCTTTTTAAGGCGATGGATGATTGGCTCATTGAGGACGGGCGCGAAAGGTGTCGGGAGATACGATCTTTCACTCTTCGACGTTTTCGAGCATCTGTGCTCCGGCCTTTTAAAAATAGATTATTCCTGATGATTCACTCGAGCGAGCTCCTTCCAATGTCTGTGTCAAGGCTCCGGCGTCGATTCACCCGCTTATTAAGCCGATAACGCTGATTAACGTGACGTATCGCAAACGCGACGTCAACTCGCGGATTATGAATGTTTGTGAGATCGTCAAATGGCCGAAATGCGTGGGAGGAGAAATGAATTTTTCCATGAAATGATTAACAAATACTTTTCATGAAACGTTAATGTTTCCCAACAATATTAATTAACATAATACAATTAATCAATAAGAAAATATATTCCCATATTTATCTATACATTTTATTTCCACTCTTGCAATCGCGAAAATTTTTTGTTTGACCAACCAAATTTTATATTGAATGATAATAATAATGATGATAAAATAATTAACCCTTGATGATGACTGTGCAGGTCTGGTAGACCCAACATAAAAGACAGCAAAACGATTGTTATTTGTACGTGGCAAAGATAGTGATCCCTAAACATATAATACGGCTAGTTTTTTTGCAAATTCCTTATCTTATTAAAGTACTTCTATCAAGATAGATATTGTGAAATAATAGCACAATATTGTTAGTCTTTTTGCAATTAATATTTTATTTATTGCTTTTCAAATGTAAATTAAGTATCATGTTTAAAAACATTTTGTTTGATAAAATAACAATAACTTTTTAAGAGTCTTTTAAACCCTTTCTCTGCGCAAACACACCATCCTCAATTTAATTAATGACCTTGCCAGTTAATTTAATCAAATAACATATATATGTCGACGTTTTTAACACTTAATAGTTGATTATAAGTGTAAATTAAACGTTTGTTACACTAACTTACCAAGTAGTTTTATCAGTGTAAAAAATGTAAATTTGCCTTGACTTGCAAGGAGAAAAAAGAATTAATTAAATTGTTGTGTTTTATTTGAAACTTGTTACATGCTCTTATACAAAACAAATTAAATTTGCTACATAATGATGTTATTTTTAAAAGTAATATTTGTAAGAATTTTAATTTTACTTTACAGCATATTAAATTTGTTTACAATAAAAGCATGCAATAAATTTCAAAGGAAACTGCTATCGTTTCCTTCTAATCATTTATGTCAATCTTTTCTATGCACGTAAAAACAATTTTTTTTTCTTTGATACAGTGTCCCGGACAGGATGATGAAATTCAAATCAACGAAATGGTGAGTAGATATAACTTTAAACAGAATTACATATAATCGACAATTTTACCGTCGTATCAGCGTTTCAAATTTGAATGCTGAAAGACTGAAAGGAAAAACGTGAAATACGTCCGAAGGGACGATGCGCGATGTAGAAGGTAGCAAAGATACAAGTCGATTGGCGCGGGAGAAGATGAGAATTTGTATGCGACGAGGCGAATGTGCCCAAACTAGGATAAAGCAGCCGGTACGTCACGATTGTCCGCAAAAAGCTTGAAACCGAGGACAAGCTCGTGATGACCGCCTGAGCTTGTTACCAAGCCAATATTTTTCACGTTTTTTGTTCAAGGTCGCGCCATTTAACTGCATAATGAAAACATAAAATTTAATATCTTCGTTTCCTTTCAAACGAAAAAATAAGCAAAATTTACCCGAAATCTAAATGAAAGCGCATCAAAGGTCAACTAAAAATGTATTTTTTACTAAAAATTCACGAAAACGATTTGTCAGAACTGAATCATTCATATGCTCAGCTTCATCTAAATTTTTAGTAGCACTTAAAAAAAAATACAATTACTTTTCATTTTGGAACAAAACCGCAGCGATTTTGTATTACGGATTGTCGGTCTTGTAAAAGTTAACGCAAAGCTCGTAAAATTGCCAAATGCGCATAAACGCGTCCTCATCTCTGAAAATTACTGCCGATTCGACTTTGCCGATCGACCCCGCAATCATTTGTCCGACAAACTCGGCCATTTTCCCCGATGCCTTTGATCTTTTTCGATCGGGCCGGCTAATTAATCGACAAGCTTTTTTCGGCCGTTGAAGAAGATGCGTCGGAGCGCCTACGTTTTTGCCCCGATAAGGCCCCGAAATGAGCCACGAAGGGAAGCCCCGTTTACGCGCGACATTCATTTCGCCGAGTGACGCCTCTGCCTGTATACCGTACATGGCATCGCGGTGCCACAGTGCACTCCCCGACCGAAAATGGTCCGCCATTTCTTGCGGGCTCTTCGGCGGATTTAAAATGGTGGCCGAGTCGTGAGGAATGATCGCTATGAGGGACGCAGAGGGACAAAAAAATCGTGGCCTGATTTATGCGGCCGATCGAGTTGAGGAAGAAAAGCGCGGACTAAAAATCGGCAACTTTTTGTCGCCGGGAGAAAACAGGACCGCTTCTGTTTCGCGAGGTCAACACGATTCGGGCGAGCACAATTTATCTCATTTTTTCGTCGGCTGTCGTGCGATTTGGATTTGGGGTTCTGGATCGAGTATCGAAGGAAGACTAATTTATAAATTATTGTTCTTTTTTATTTGATTTATTTTAAGGAATGTCAAAAACATGATATTCGCAAATGAAAATATTTTTGCAATCTTCGCTAGACTGTTTAATTTTTTTTTTTTTTAATTTACAAAGTGTAAATATTTTATTAACCGTATAAATTTTTTACTCATTTTGTTTTAAAAGCATTAAAATTCTTAGTTTGCCTCTTATTTCATTGTATCTTGGGTATAAGCGATTGGCGACACTAACTTTCAATTTTTCACCTACAATCTAAATATTTTGCAATAAAACGCAAGAAACACGATAGTTTTCTTTAATGAAATAAGTGTTTGATTTCAAAACACGAGGTAGACTTGACGTCTGTTTACTATTTTATTTTCAAACCCACAGCAAACACTTAGTTTTTACAATGTTGTCATAATAAATAGACGACTGTTTGCCTACCAAGGGGTTCGGATACTGAGTCCGACACCTGACACTTTTTCGCGTTCAGAACGCGCGCGACTCAGCCGCTCGTTCTCGAGCACAACCACGCGCGTCTGACTGGCTTATGGTCGCGGTTATTTCCGGATCAACGTCCTCGATGCTGGAAGTTTGAACCCATGTAGACG
>JABFOV010002353.1:0-20269 GCA_022817685.1 Aradophagus sp. ZL-2020 | reverse complement strand
AAAAGTGCATTCAAGATTGATTTTTCTTATTAAAATATGATATACTTAGTAACCGGTTAGAACGGGTTAACTGTAATCGATTTCTAAAAATAACCGTAATCGTAACCGTAACCGTAACGATTAGAAAGTCCGTAACCATAACCGTAATCGTAATCGTTATTTAATTGGGTTTCATTCCCTGATTGATATTAATATATTTTGCGAACAAAAATGTAGTTTTACTACAAACGCAAGTGTCTCATCGTGAGACATTTCAAGTCTCAATTATGTAAAATATTTTGAAATGAGACTTTTGTTAACATTACCAATTAATATTACCAAAAATCGTTATCATAACAACGAATGTAATTTGAATAAATCTTTTTTTCCATACAAATATTGAATTTGATCGAAGCTGCTTTACGATCGGAAATGCCATAAATAAAATGTGCACACTTTGAAGGAAACTTCCAGTTTCAGCCCCCATCTTCATTTTTGCTCCAAACTATTGGCGAGCAATGTTTCCAATGTTTCGTACGTTCTCCGCAGTATCTTTTAATACCCGACTGAGCAAGGTAGAATGAAGAACATAAATATTGACTTATGAACGCCTGCATCCATCGCTGAGAATCACGAGGATAAGTTTCACGATGCGCGAAATCAATTAAAACCAGCCTTCATCCCTTCCCCCCTAAACGTTTGATTACGGTTGACATTTCTCGCGGCACTTCTGGCCCTCGACGCATACAAATGCTATCATTTTGCCACGAAAATGGCCAATCCTCGTAAATACTCCGTGAGAAAAAAGGAAAACCTGTTTCACTCTCCGCCCGGATCGGAAAGCCATAAATCTCCGCGCCGAAGATTATCCTAACATTATTCTTCTCGCACGTACTCCAACTTCCGATATAAATTCCCTAAGACTTATTAATACTTTCTTCGGCTCTATTATTATTTTACTCGACTCAACCCGGTTTTTAATCTAACCCGACTCTTAAATTCGCGATAACACCTCGAGCCCGACTCCCCTCCGTCCCGTCCCGCAAAATCTTCCCCCTGAAACGTGATACATTGCGGTGCAGCATTGTTTCGCCTTTAAGCGAGACGTGTAAGTGTCAAGTGGTCCTCCTTTTCATGTAAAAAAAAAGGTGGGGAAAAAAGGGAGAAAAGTACAGGCCGACAAAGTTTCAAAATTACCGCACGGTACATTAAACAGATACGCGAACGTCGGAACTTTCGGGGCGAGAGGTTTCGCGCCACCGTTCCCGATCTTCTTTTGTTTCCGACCCAAGGTTCGGTGCAATGGCGCGACTTTTTCGACTCGCAATTTTCGCTCGTTACGCGTAAACAAGAATTATTACTCCGCAAGTCCCGCAATAAGGGCTGCTTTCCATTTTTACCGCAACTCCTCGGCCAGCGTTTAGCGCGAAATAAGGTGAAATATCAGGCAAAGGCGCGCGTTCCGGGCGAACGACGAGCGCGAATTAGTCACTTAAATCGCTTCGCTCTGTGATCCGCCTCTCTGAATTTAATTACAATTAATAATCTTGTGGCTGCGCGTCGTACGCGCGATCCCACGAGAGAGATGAAGCCTTGGGAAATCGCGCGCCGCGCTGAATTACCTTACGGTCCGCTGCACTTCCAGGGACGCTTGTAAACGCGACTACGTTACATCATATAGATTTGCAGCCACCTTCTTTAGCCGCGTCACTATACATGTATATATATATATATATACGTACATTTATATTACTATATACATTTCCCGAAAACGCAATTCGAAAGCTATTTATCTGCACTTACGACGTTTCTTTGACGAATTTGACGGCAAATTCGAAAACACCGATTCGACCTTGTTTTAACATTGTTAATAACATTCGCGCATGCACCCGGCCATTCAATGAAATTAATTTGCGATTTAGTTTTCAGGGCACGGATTTTTCGTTCGCCCGGCGCTCGGAATTGCTCAAGTTAAATTATATACTTGCGAAACGTCGAAATTAATATGTCGAAATTTCGGTTACTAATTGTAGCGAAGCAATCAGAACTTCATAAACGCAATGACATGAAACTAATTACATTCCGTTCGACGTTATCTATAGTATTTGTTGTTTTCTAGTGGATTGCATGTTTTGATTAGATACTTTATTTACTAAACTATTGCGCCGAACTTGTTGTGTGCATACTTCAATATAAAGCACGCGCCGTCGAATCGCATACATTTTCCACTTTGATTCGTTTTGATTACTATATATTTTGCAATTAACGTTACATACCACAACAATTCGTTAAGCAAACATTCTGCTACGTACAACCGCTAATTCACAATTTTCAAAGACAAATATTTTCGGCCATTGTTCCGGACGCGAATAATTAGTTTTGGGGGATGCGTCTGAATTACGACGGTGATATTTATGTAATTTGTCATGCGTCCTATTTGCTCGCAATAACGTTGCGTCTGGTTTTAGGAAAGTTATTACGCGCCAAAGAAAAATGTATCGGCAAGTCGTAAATGATGCAACATCGATCAACTTATTTTTATACACCTTTTCTCTCCACGGCGAGTCATTAAAATTGCAGCGCTGGGTATTACTAAATGTTTTATTATGTCAATTCATCAGTTATGAATTAAATTTAACTGCAGCTTTATTCGAAGGGAAAAAGTATTAAAAAATATAGTCGCAGTTCATTAACTTTTAACGAACCGAATTATAACAATGAAGGTAATTCTTGTTAATTGCATTTTACGAAACCCATTTATTAATAACACTAGCAGATCTGTCGGGGAGGAAAAAAATTGACCTCGAAAATGGACTAATCTTTGCGCGTACAATTAAAGTTAATTCCAAATTTTCACATTCAGGTAATTAGTCATCAACTGTCATTGAGTAAATATTACATTTTTCGACGAGCTGACATTAATTAAATTGATGTTAATATTTACACAGCCGTTTACTCGTAACTTTTAGAAAGTAATTCAGAAATTAGGATTCTATCAATCAAATGAAAAATTTTACTTTCAAATTTATAATATAGCTGAACTATTTATTACCTGGTAGACAAATATAAAATTCATAGATGATTTTTGAAACTACATTTACTGATTTTTTTATGAAAAATTTCTAAATAGTATGATAAGTGTTTGACAATTTAATACATTATACAGTAACTTCCTATGTTATTCTAACAACGTCCCACTTGCAACGTACAAAGTGAAATTTTAAGTATAATTTTTCGGAGCACAGTCGCCTGTTTCAACCAATGCGTTATAATTAAATTTTGAATTTGAGTCTGTCTTCGGAATTAAGCCGAAAGGTAGTAAATTATACTAGCCGCCGTTCAAACCGAGATATTTTTTCATCAGGACAACGTGAAAATAATTCATGGCCATGAAGCGTCAGCGTCGCGAGTTATGAATTTAATGGAACTATAAAATAACTAACATTTACTGTTACAGCAGTTTTGATACTCTTTGATTTAGTACGCCCGTAAACTACTGACTCGAGAACAATTAAGCTCCGTAGTTATTGTAATAATAATTTTATTTCGACTGACGAAATCAATGGCCAAGTCGGGCGTAAATCAAATGGCCCGCGTTTCTTCGGAGCCGCGGCACCGGAACTTCGACCTCGCCGGGGCGTGTAATTTTGAATTTTCAGCAGCGAAATTAAATAAAAATCGAAATTAACAGGTATCGCGGGAAAAACGTTCCGAGCCATTTGCCGGTTGCGTTCCATTAGCGAAATTCGACAGTGCCGAGGATTCGGATTTATGAGTCATGACTTGCGCGTATTTTGAACATCATGCCGTATTATTTCTGCAATTTGTTCACTACGTTTGCCGTATCATCTACGGGATTTCATTTTACGTCGGCGCGCCCCATTGCGATGTATTTTTGTAAACCAATCGGAAACGTAACACGAGGAGACTCTTCATCCGTTAAATTCCCTTTCAGAGCGCCGCTCGTTCCCGCGTTCTGAAGTAATTTGTTTAATCCACGATTCGAAGTTTATTTTGTGATCGAAAAAGTCATGATTCACTATTAGATGATGTTATCGCGTGTCCGCATTGTTCGAGGGGGGAAATAACAGGCAGTTTGATGTTAACGCCGAAATTTCGAATTAATAATTCTCTGATTTTAAATCTACGTCAGTATGTTTTGCTTCAACATCAACGCGTATGAGCTGTACAATGTTTTATTTTCAAAATTTCGGATCTGCACGATCAGTAACTGTATTTCAAATCGCCATTGAAATCGCAGAATAAAAATTAATCAACTCCATCTTAATTCAAAATTATCCCACATTTTTAATTTGACAGTCATTAAAAAAAAATCAATATACGAATTTCGTTAAAAGTTTATAACACTTTTGAGAAGTAAAAAAAAATCTCTAAGGAAAAAAAAAACGTGAAATACTACGATATAAGCCGTAAAATAATCTATTAGAAAGGTGATCTCGAAATAAAAATAATTTATTTCGCCGGTATTTCCGATAACGACGACAAAACACTTGTTCGATCGTCTAAAATTGTCGAATAACAATATTATTTTACGGCGCTAACGGAATACGTTGGAAGTGATAAGAAAACCAGCCAGGACGTTCGTTAAGACATTGAAGTAAAATTCCATTTGATCTCCTCCGCCAGGCTCGGGGAGCTTTAAATTCATGGAGACTTACTTCTTCCGATAGGTAAAAGCTTAAGGAAAGAACTTTTCTTCTCGCTGTTTCTACTTTGTCGGGTCCGCGACGCCTTCCCCTGGCCATTCCTTCGAAAAGCCCGTCTAAGGCCGCAGATTGGATCTCAAGTTATATGAGTCAGTAAAGCTGAATGGGGGTAGTGCTTCATCTCATCAACACTCCTGCCGCCGTGGATTCGTTCGTTGACAATCTTGCCGGCATTAGCAGTTAGGTTAACGCTTAGGGAGTCAGCCGGCGAATGTTTTTTTCCATAGGGCTCGCCTTACTTCCGCGAGATTAGCAATGTTGCAAGTATTTTCGGCAAATTGAAGGAATTATGATTAATTGGTTTTTGTGGGACGAGTGCTGTACAAAACTAAGCAGTAAAATTTTATCGCAGCGGCAACTACGAAATAGTAACGATGATTACGTGGATGGCGATTCTGACCATTTGAGATAGTATAATAAAATGTAACATTACAACTGAAGTGGTAAAAGTTTACCGATCGAAGTTTCACATCCAATTTTGAGATTAGATTGCTTTAGTGTAAAAGGAATTATATAATTATTTTGAATATGAATAATAATAATATAAATTTCTTCATATATTTAGAAAAATATTGGGGCGTGCATGAGCAGCACACGCAGAAAAACAATAGTACTTTTTTCTATAATTTTCAAAAACGTGAACGTACAAGTGATCATTCTAAATTATTCCAATAAATGAATGGGAAGAAATGTCTGGTTCATAGAAGAAATCAAAAAAACGACACAATTTTTTTACCATAAATGTATTGGAAAAATTTACGATGGTCACTAGTTAAGTTCGCTTTTCTAAATTTATAGGAAAATTGACTGAATTTTTTTTCTGCGTCCATATAGTTGGCTCAACTATATTCTATAATTGGATTTAATTACTATTCAGCTATCCTGAGCAAAATTTTTAGTTTGTGTATAACTTTCTGAAAACTATCAAACATAATTGGCAAATCTGTTTTCTCTTAAAATCGTTAAAAAAAAATCTTTTTAACAAAAGTAATGCAGCCATAATTTTCTAATTAGTATATTTCGAGCCTTGTTCCTGCAACAACTCCGTGTCAGCCGGGCAAACCGGTGATGGAGCATCGTCTATTTCCATATTCCGATAGTTCATTCGTACGAGAGTTAAAGTCTGACGTTTAATTTTGAAAAATTGCGGGGGAACAGGCTGTAAACTAGCGCAGGCGCTGGAATGGCATGTTTCCGGCTCGCTATAAATGTTTAACAAGACCGTCTGATGATAGTAACATCCTCGACGTATTCCGGACGCGGCTGCGTCTATTCCGTTCTATCGATTTGGAAGTTGTCAGTTTATGTCCCAATTAATGTCGGGGCGCCCAAGATTTCATAGGAAAATGTAATAACGAGAATGCAGTGGCACATACGAAAGAGGCGAAATCGGTTTATTCGCGCGCAATCTGTGGCACGGGACATAAAGGTCAGCGTGTTAGTACGTGGAACACGAAGATTTAAAGAAGAAGATGAAGTAAAGCGGCGTTCGTTGCGAGAAACTTACCAACTTCATATACACCGGCATACGTGTGCCGAATGCAAATCTTATGACTTTTCGTTTCAATTTGCGGTCATTTCGCGCGCCGGACGCTCGACGTTGTCACATCGTCAATCGATGTGGGATTAATTAACGCGATTAGCCAAAGTCGGAGGATTTATTAGTTTGCCCACGAATAGGGAAACACGTGCTCAAAAATTCGGCAAAAATAACCAGGTCGACCTTTCGTCGAACAAATTTATTCGCCCATTATCTCTTAACGTTTGGACCTATAATTGTTCAGTTTGGCGATTAAGCCCCTTAGTTTTTGCTTGGAATACGAGCGAAATATCAGCGATTGATAAATGTCAGCACGGCGCCGGATTAAGAAAACGTCGAAGATAAAGTCGCGGCCGTTCCTCTGCCGCTAATCTGATTGAGCGCGACGCTATTAATGTTTACCCATCTGCAATGCCGAAGTGGTCCATAAACTTTTATGACACATGCGAGTTTAACGGGGCGAAGCGCGTGATTTCTGACTGGCGACCTTTGCGGAAAATAAATAGAATTCGGGCGCGAGCGGCGGAAAACTGCCGGCACAGCCGTAATCATACAGTTTGCCTGCTTGATTTCATTTCGAACGGAAAAGCGCCTTTCCCGTATTTCGTTCGTACTTTAATTTTTAATTATACGCTGCGCTTTTCATTTTATGCGATTACCCGATCGGCGCTAGTCGTGACACACGCGATTCGACGGAAAAGGAATAAAGAGCGCGAGAGAAGAGTGGAAAAAGGAAATAAATAGAGAGGAGAAGCGAAAAAGAACCGCGCCGTTCGATCGTTCCATTCAAATTACGTTCCTGGTTTTAAGTCCCAAGCGTCGGGATAATCGCTTCTTACAAAAGAAAATGAATCATGCATTCGTGTATCGCGCGCGGATGAAAACAAGTCTTTGTCAATGAACGATAATATTCATTCAATTTTCAAGTTGTTAGTCGACAGCGGGATGGGTTTTTTTGGAAAGAGATAGTCTTTATAATTGTTCTTTCGAGTTTTGTATTAGGGAGAATAAAAGAGTATCGTAGTCAAAATATGGTAATAGAAATATATAGTAAGAATCACTATCTGGATATAAAACGTAGTTGGTTTGTTTGGATATTTGATATAATTTAAGAGATAGTAAAGATAAATATTCAGAAAATAAATCAATATATATTTTTCGTGTGGTTGAACTCTTTATATAGTGAAAAAATTAAAAAAACCATAGATCTCTTTTAAATTACTGATATTGAAATGAAATGTATAGTTAGTGATTTTAAGTATCAACTTCTTTTTACTGAAGCAGGTTAAAGTTTGTAACATTTGTATTGTATTTCTATAAGCACGAAATCTACCACGAAAACTTGCAAAAATTGAAACAAATTGGGAAATTAAAATGTGAAAAATGTGTGAATACTCATATTTGAGTCAGACGTTGTAAATTTGATCATTACAGGTAGGTGAATTTTTGATTTTAAAACATTCGACGTAACACGGAATTTTTTGTTTTCGCAGTTTGTCTTCAATAAAATTTCAACATTTCTCAAATTGCTAAAATTTTTCGTTAATATTTCAATGTCGAATTGCAATTTGATTTTGAAATTACAATTTAAATTTTGAAAACACTTCATTGGAAAAACAAGTTGGTTGACAGTTGAATATTGACATTAATCATGAACTGAAAAATTTTTTTCAAGAGACTGATTACGTTGTAATTAACTTTTGAAGGTACTTATACGGTCTAAAAAAGCAGTAAATTAAAAAATTTAAAATTTACGCATCGCCTTTAGCAACGGAAAAACATCAATGTTAGAAAGCCCGGCGTTTGCTTTCGACTTTTAACCCCGAATATTACTGTTTGCAATTAAAAAGTGCCGTAAGTGCACGTATCCACACATTTGTGACGAGTTTTATCGTTTTCGTCACGCGGCGGCTCATAAAATCCTTGAAAAAAAGATTATTATTCGACAATAAAAAAATTACTAAAACAGCCTTGCCGTCTCTCAGGCTTCTCATCATCTCGTCTAATTATATTTACTTAGTACCACCGCGAAACGGCATCACGCTTTACTATCAGCAACAGTCTAGCGACCATTTTTTAATAGAAAACTTTCGCGGGCTTTTGTCCGACAATTTGCCACATGTATAATTACGCGCGTTAATTCATTTAATGATATTTTCAGCCATGAAAACGTCACGCGTGTAAATTACTATTAACGGGGACGTTAGTTTTAATTCAACGGGACGGACGTGGGGGAATTTTATTTTCAGGAATAAACTCGCGCGAAATAAATCAACATTGACGACATTTAAAGCCGTTTAAGAGCCAGGAATGCTTCGACTTATTTGTAACTAAGGGTATTACGCGTCGCAGTTATATATAATAAAATTGCTATTGTCAATCACTTGCGAAAATCGAACGCGAACAATCCATATTTGTATAAGTTATTTTTGCATCCATTATAACGATTCGGGGGTTCTTTATCTGAATGCACGCCTTTCCCTCCTTCAAATTCAAGCGCAAAAATTGTCAATCATCATCAGCATTCCGGCAAATAAACAACTCGCGCCGGGAAAGCTCAATAATCAATAAAGTGTAATGGTTTGATGAGCCCATTTTGTACACTGAATGGAGAAAAAGCGAAATATTCACCGCACGAGGAATAAGCGTCGCATTTTCCCGATTCTTTTTCCGTGTTTTCGAATATTAATTTTCTCTCGCTTAACATTTCGTTAATTATGACGCGACAGCCAAAGAATCGCATTACTTTATTTCGTGGCACTTTTTTTTTATTCATTTAAAACGTGTCTCTGGAGTGTTTATTGCTTTCAACAGAGTTATTAATTTTCACATTTTTTGTATTTTAAAGTGGATTTGTTGAAACAAAAATGCATTTAAATGTGATAATATTTCAATTGTTATTATTTTATAAGCAACCGCACGATTGAGTTGATTTTATTTTCCATTTGTAGTCTAAAGTCTTTATAATTTTTATTCGAAAAAAAGTTTTACTTTTTTTCAATATCTTCAATTTTGATGCTGTTTTTCACTAAAAACATACAACTCTGATAATTTTTGTGGACTAGAAAATTATAATAAAAACAAGTTAACAAGTAAAGTTGTTTAATATACATGGCTACAAATTGAATGTATATCCATTAAAATTACTGAAAATATAACAGTATGAAATGTTACAATGACAAACTTAGATTGTAACATGGTTGTTCCAAATGATCAATTCGTTTTTATTCGTCATTAATGTTATTAGTCTTAGAATTGTTACGTTCGCAGCCTACATGTGCCACATCTACAGCTTTATCATAAACTTCTAGTACGATAAAAATAATTTTAATACCAACTAATTCCATCTACATTTCGAAATACCGACGACCATTGATCAGACCAAACGAAGGCACAAATTTATTTGATCTTCTACTTGAAACACAATTTTAGAAGCAAGCCATCAACTATCGGGAAGAAAATCTTACCCGTAGCGATTGTTAATTTAGCCCCGTCGTATTTCCGAGGCTTTAAAGCTAGGAATAAAATTCTTTCACTGGCGAAAGCCTAATCCACTCGAGCCCGAACCTATAACGCGCGACATCAAATCCAATTTGCTTACAAAATTCATCCCCCGGCAAGTCACAATAAACAATGGAGAGACGCTCGACAGGCTCGTAACAGGTCATCCATAAATAATGCCGCTAGTCGATATTCCTTGAAATTTCGGAAATAGACTGGTCGATGCATTATGCGGATCGTGCTAATAATCCCCACCCCGCGGGTCGATGCTCCTGCGATTCGCTCGACTCGCGCGCAATCCTGGCCTGGCAACTTTCATAACTGACACGTTAACGTGAGAATGACGGAGTAATGCGTGGCATCGGCGAATCCCCGAGTCAAAAAGGAATCCCCCCGGAGTGGTCGGGCAACTTGGTCCCGGCTAATGCGAAAATAACGCCACGAGAGTCGTCCCGTCCCGCGGCTTCGACCCTTAACTATTCGCTTCCCCCACTCCGCGCCACCCTCCCTGTCTCGTCGCCAGCCTCGTATCCACGGGGCATACAAGGGCCTGCACTTTCGACAATCAAAATCGATACTAATTGCATTGAAAATCAATTACCGCTTGTGTATGGCGCAAATAATGTACGAGTTGTAAAGTTACGACTGGCACCGCAGTGATACGAAAAATGCGCCTACCCCCACCCCAGCGTAACAGCGCGGTCGCTCCCGCGTTTTCATTCCATTACGACTTCCACGGGGGGACCGGACCGGCGTATCTGTAGCGCTCCGCGAAATGAGATACGTTTCATTTATTTTCAAACAAACATTCGGAAGATGTAATGAAGGGTCGCCGATTGGCGCGCAGGGGGCGCTGCCATGCGCGCAACTTTGCGTAATCTTGTCGGGCGAGACCGGCGACGCCGAGTGGCCCCCGCTCGATTCTGCTGATAGTCGCATTCAAAATGAAATGGTAATTGTTTCGCGGCGGAAGATGTATGGTGGTCGCAAACTCCGTTCCGAGCTTTCGATCATCGTTTGGGCGAAGTAAGTGGTCTTTCATTTAGCTAGATTTATTTTCAGTCGGTGATATGAGAGGTGACTGAGATTGAAAGATTTTGGAAATTTAATTCTGGACTTCATGTGAAAAAGCTTTTAGTTTAAATCAACATCTAATTTATGTATCGAATCGTTAATCTTAAAATTCCATAATGACGCGAACATTAATGCGGAATATGTTGTATTAATGTTGGATTTCAAATGTTAATTTAACATGAATACAAATGTTGAACTAAAGTTTTCGTTATAATATTCATTTCAATTGCTTCAAAGTTACTTTATATTTATTTATTTATTTTTTTTTTAATAATAAATAACATAAATAAAGGAATTAATGCAGAATAAAACCGTTTTCTTTTAACACTTTAAGCAACTGTACCAACCGAAGTTGCGAGTACCAAAGTGCTCCAATAAGATATCGATTCTTCGTATTACTGTTTCGAAGAATAAATTGAAGGATTCGTGTATATAAAGTACAGTGGATTGAAATGAGTCTAATATTTACTTTCTTGTTTTCAGTATTTTATTCTTGTTAATACTACTTCATGAAATAAACAAAATATATCAAAAGTAAGTCGTAATAACAAAGCAAGATTAATAATCCATGAAAATAATAAAACAGTGAATCAGCATTCAGTATCGGTATTAAGATTTTACAATGAAAATAGATAAATAAAAAATTCAAGTTAAATACCAAATTGGCATAAAAAGAAATATATCATTAATACTGCCATTAATATTTATAAATTAACGAAAACATGGATTAATATTTAACACTAAACTGTAAATACTAACGGCGTAACAATAAAACCAAAAAGCAGAAGAAAACAACGTAAAAGAGGTATGTATAGCAAACAGGTATAAACGAAAGTTGAACGCGGTTTTTAAACTTTGTACTTGCCATCGACGTGACATTGACGTTTCGCTCGCGCAACGTCCGGTTGACAATGCTTCGGAACAAATGCATTATCCATTATTCAAAAATAAACTCGAGGATTAAATTTTTGTTATGCAAAGCTCCGGGCTGATTTATCTATCCGGAATCGAGCCGACTTTTTACGCGTCTTCGGAGTAACATTTCCGCATCGTTGCACCGTATTCCTCCGCGTTCGATAAACATCGTTTCTTCTTAGGCAAAACTCTTGCGTGAAATCGCGATGCGTTATTCGCGTTTCGCGAAAACACAGCACGCCCGATACACTCGGTTTCTGGATGAATTCGTCAGATTTCGTACGAAATGATCAACAAGGAAATAAAACCGGTGAAATCGCTATCGGCTGATTGCTTCGTCCGAGTGGATGTTGTCACGAGTGACGTTCGACGAATGGCGGCAATGACGAGCGGTCGTTATTTTGCGCGACAACGTCGTAGCCTTATGGGACATCCATATTCCTTCTTTCGCGTCTGCCAAACGTAGTTGATAATCGAGGTGCTTCCAATTTACATCCTCGAAGATAAACTTTACAGTTCGGAACAGTAAATACATCCTTTATAGAGAGTCGTTAAGAGTTAAAGGGTGAGTGATTTTGTTATGCCACTGGCGAAAGTAGGGTGCTTTGCGTTTTTTACTTCTGATCGAAATAGTTGGACGTTTATTTTACGTGCGTACAAAAATCGTGCTTCGACGTTGAAAAATGTCGTTGAAACGAGACACTCGCTTTTATAGAAATAATTATTTTCAACTCTTTTAGCTTTATTTTTTAGTAAAGCAAAGCATCGCAAGAAAAGATGTAACGTTATTGTTAAAAAATAATACAGCAAATCATCGTGATTGGCAATAATTACTTCAATGTCTTAACCGAAAAAAATTCTCTCAAACGAACGGAGGACTTCGTCGTTTCGACGCTAGCCAGAAAAGAAAATCTTAACAAGAATCACGAACGCAACTAATGACTCTCATCCGTTGATCGATCGGCCAAAGAAGTTATAACAAATTGCTACTATGGACAAAACGAAAAGACGAGGATTCCACCTCTTTCCGCGCATTGTCCACAATTTCAATAATTTCGTCCCCTAATTTTTTTCCCTCTTTTCCGACCGAAACGAAAGAAGACGGCCGGCATCTCGCTCGGCCGAGGCCAACAACTCTCCGTAAATCCGTCTCTATTATATTTTAACGTCCAAGTTGCATTGTTCATCAGCGACTTCCGTTCCAGTTGCCGAAGTCAACACGTTCGTAAACTTATCGATGACGGCCTCGATTCGCGAGGCTGCCGTGCCACATTGTCATAAATCTTTTTATATTGCGGCATTTATTTCGCTTTTATTGTCACTCGTAATTCGTTAATGATGCAGTAAACGCCGACTGTATAATGGGCGCGAGTCGGGCCGCCGTTTCTGAGCTTGTTATCGAGCAGCCGTGGCCCCGGCTTTTAATGTCGTTTGTCAGGTCAGCGTGCCGCTTTTTCTTTCGGCCAATCTTGTTCCGCGAAATCGCCGGCGCACCTCCCCCGCCTGATATTCATGTCGCGAATATCTGCCCGGCATTGCGGCGCGCATTCCTGCTTGATAAGGCCAGCCATGCCACGGGCCGCGCATTATTCCATCGTCAGGCGCTGGTTAAGGAATTTTAAAACCGAGAAATATTTAATGCCAAGTGCGCGTGTTCAGTCAGTTGGGTGAAAATGTGATGTACCGATTTCGGTAGAATAACTGCGTTCATTTAGAGAGAGAAAAAAATAGCGGGATTTATTCGTTCGCTAAATGAAGTTTAAATGTTAAAGGTTTACTTTTGACGATAAGCGGAGTGAAGGGATTAGGTATGAGGTGTGAACGATTACGGTGTAAAAATTTACTCAACGTCGGTGTGTTAATTTTACACCCAATACAAAGCGCAATAAATTGTAAAAATTAGGTGCAACATTTTTAGCTCAAGTACGTGAAAATCGTAGTTAACATAATAACTCCAAAATAAGTAAAAAATTTACATCGCCAAGAATTTTTTCGATGAATAACATTAAATCAATTTTTCGATGAATAACATTTTTATGATGGTAAGTAATGCTCTCGAAATATGTTTCAATTAAAAAAAAAATATGCAATAAATTTCAATTTGTAAATAGACAAAGCATGCGAAATTGATTAATGAAACAGTTATTCATAACAGATAAAATTAGAACGTTTTAATAACGATGTAGGCGACTCTTGTTGTATATTACTTAGTTAAGGCTTTGCCTCAGTTTAAATTAAACCTCAGCGGAGAACATAATCTTTAGCCTATTAAATATCCCGTCCGAATATCCTGGGGTGAATCGCAATAAATTTTAGCATTCGAGAATTGAAAAAGAAAAGATGTATATCTTCTTATAGTGCGTAAAAAGTATTTAATTTTCTTTACATTGAACTAGATCTTTTCAACGTTTATTCCAATGCCAGATTAACTTTTCATTTCAATTTGTTCGAATATAGAAATGACATCTTATTTTTCACTTATATTTATGACCGATTCAAATTTCGTTGAGTATTTGAATTTTCCGTCAAACCATCGGTTACTTGACTTACTCTCAGCTATTCTGCGACTTTCTTTTGTGTTTGCGACGGATTTTCACTTAATAAAGCTTCTAAATTATCGGCTTCCAATTTCCGCAACGTTCAAAATCGTGGTTGATCACGAACGTTGAACGTCAAAATCACGTGTTTAAAAACGTTGAAAGTATTGTGAGACACGTTTACCAAGAACACAGTCAATCGATTTCTACGGTTCAACAGCTTTTTCCTTTGTAGAAGTTTCTACCAAATGTACTTTTCACTGAATTTGAACGATTTTTAATGAAACTATGAGGACACATGTTTAATAAAGTGTTTTTCAAATAAATTTTATTTCTATCAAATAAAAATTGCAACAATCTCGAAGGTAATTTGTTCCATAAACGATGCAATTATTGTACAATCCTTTAAACGAAACAGATTATTTATTATAAATTTTCAGATGGATAATGTTTTAAACTTATTTTCACTCGCATTACGAAATGTGGTCGTTTCGATAAAACCGTGCGATTCAGAAATTTCGTTCTTTGAATTTAATTACGTTCGAGATGAAATAATTCGGATAATAACTTTAATACATGTGTACATTTCGTTGAAAATATGTATCAACACGATAAGCTTTGTGTACCAAATATGCAGATCAAACACAATGGAAATGTCAATTAATTCCAACATGAAATTATACCGAAGAAACGCAATTTGCTAAAATGTGTAATTGTCTCAATTGCATCAATTTATTGTATCTTTTTTTATGTATATATTTTCCACTGTTAACAACCGAATTACGTCACAGGTGTGTTGAGTAAGCATTAATTTATTTAACTTTAAATCCTCATATTATGAAAACGTACACACGCCAGAGAAAATTAAAATTATAAGCGAAAAAAGTGCGTTATTTGTATTGAGAATCAAATTTTATTATACGACTTTTGTATTTATGTCAATTAGCTGAAAAAATAACATAAAAGTATGAAATATGTTCAGTATTGTCATGGCAAAAGTACGAATAAACAAATAAAATAATGCGAAATAAGTCAGTAGCTAAAAATATTCAGAGCACAATAAACCAATGGTTTATTTTGTTCCGGCGGAAGTGTACTCCAGTTTTTTATAGAACAACAACGCTACACAATATTTAGAAGTGCATTTTCGATTCAAATCATTGTAATACCATTTACTTTCATTTACACTTGTATTTATTCGTGATTTCTAGATATTGCACAGGAAAAGTAAAAAGAAAAAAAAACTAAATAATAATTATTATTCATATGCTTATTTTTTATTAAAATTAATTTGTTTAACAAATTTATTAATGTAACTAAACATCAATTAAACCATGATTTCCTGAAATGTCAAACAAAAATGTTTTTGACATTAAAGGTTTTATTTTTCACAATCCGTTCAAAAGGCATATCGAATATTGTATACTAATTTAAAAAACTCTAGCGTCATGTGCAGTGCTTGATTTAATTGTTTCGATGTAAAAAATGAATTCAATCACAGCTGTTCTTTTCTGTTCTTTCTTTTTTTTCAAGTTTTTTGTCGATAACAAATAAAGAACAAAAAACTGTTATTATTCATTTTTACCAAAGCTTTCAGTCACTTGAACAAAAGTTTAGCATCCTTTTTATTAGACAATGTAATTATTTTGAAACTTTCAATGTGCATTTTTTTTCCCATAATCATAAATATTTAAAAATCTTCCGATATAAATATCAACAAATTGAATAAAACTGATTACAATCTGGTATTCCAACGAATAAAAACTCGGATAAAATATATAAATTATTTTTTACTTTGCTTTATAAATATAAATTCATAAATATTTTCGTAAAGTTTATGATATTAATTGAAAAAAAGAGTAAATAAAATTAAAAGGATTATATTAAAAAAACGATTTTATAGGTATTTTTAAAATAATTTGTTATGAAACAAGTTTTATTTAAAATTTGTAAAATGAAAGGAATTCAGCAAATGACTGAGTGAAACTTAATAACATACCACAAAACATTTTCTTGTAATACAAGAAACAAAATTTGAGAGGATTCAAAAGTGTAAAATATGATTCAGGGCATTTAATAAAAAGACCCTACTTTTTGTGAAAGCATTTGAGGTAATATTTTTAGATTTCCTTCCTCACTTTGTCTACTACATTTAATATAGTTAATACGATTTTGTTTAGATTTACGGGACCCCCTTCTTAAGCGCTTAATTGGCAGACGTTTTTATGAACGACATTTATGAATTATGTATATATATAATTTTCCGTCTGCAATTTACTTTAGGAAATGGTTTAAATTGCAATTTATTACGCAATTACATTATTATGTAGATATAGGAAAATATAATAACGAAAGTGCCGACTCAACGTGGAAATATGGGAAATTAAAAAGAATCCAATGAATGTGATGAAATTTTTTTACAAAGCATACAGAAAGTTATTAATATTAATTATAAATTGCAAAAGTATACCTTCAAATATAATAATTGACAATTTTCTTATTTTTGAAAAATTAATTCTCGATGTTTGATGGTCTGTAGTACAGGGCTATCTGAAAGTTTCATTTAAGCTGCTCAAAAAATAACGAATTTTTTGACGTATGTAACAAAATAAATGTGAATGAAACATTCCTATTAAAAGATTCATCGATAATATAAGATGGATGTATATTGTCAAGATAATCAATAAGCACTAATGAAGCCGTCGTATCGCAAATTTTGTTAGTTCAGAATTCATGAATTAAAGCTTAACACTGAAGCGTTGTTGTGACCTGGCTTCGTACAGAACAGAATTCAATAGTTGGGTCTTAATATGGCAAACCTGTAACGGCTCAACTGTGGTTAGTTTAGAATTTGTTAATTGAGTCATAATAGGACAGGCCTGTTGCAATTTGCTATTTATGTATGACCTGATAAACTTCTAATATAGTGCAGCAGTGATGGTCCTCAGCTTTGCTTCGCTGTCTCCCATATTCATTAGCAATCAATAATAAACCAAAAAAAAAGAGAAAAAAAATGTTGAAAATAAATTGAGGTTAAATTTATTTCTGATCACACAAACTGTATCATTAGTGTCAAATTCACCTTTCTGTTCAATTTGCATCTTAAATGTCATTCTATAAAAAAGTATTTTGAGCTATGTGAATGTGCAATTAGCAAGTGAATAAAATGCTTGATGTCAAATCGATCCATATAAATCGCTAAAATTACGATATATTTTGGTATAACCTTCTGTTATGTAATGAATTATAAATATGACGATATATAGTGCGAGGCAAAAGAGTGAAATATACAAAATCGTTTTTGGAGACAAAAAAAAAAAAAAAATTAGGGACACGTGTTTGATATGATGTAACTTCTGCGAAAATTTTGTAATTTTTATGAATACGGTTTCTCAGTACATAACAATTTCACGGCGATCTACATTTTCGTTTGTAGCAACGGCGAGGCCACCTCTAAAATTGCTCGTCGTTCTCTTGTAAATTTCGCCCGCGAGAATGGCTGAAACATTGCCCGGTTTTCTGTGATATTGCCGTTGCGCCGCGAGTGCTTGTTCGTGCTTGCTGCCTCCCACTAATATACTACTCGTGGTGGGACAACTAATTTGTAAGTGATTCAGGTTACCTTAATTTTGTATCCCTTGTGTTATGCGCGTGTAAGTTTTCGAGCACAGCTGATTCGACGGTCGAGTTATCGTCGGTGAACAACACAAAACAAGACCTCTTTTCACGTGATTTGGTTTATGTCCGCAACAACAACAAAATTTTATTCTTGGGCGAACAAAACGCAAAATTTACAACGTTTAAACATTCTTTTCTTTGTCGAAATCGTTTTTTTTTTATTTATTTATTTGCACTAAAAAAACAGGAGGTCGGCCAATCATAGAGTAAAAGAAACGGTTTAAAAATATAAAATAATAAATTTTGTTTCATTGAAATATTAATATTTAATTTATTAAACTGAAAGAAAAACAAATATGAACTTTGTATTTAACATATAAAAGATTTTTATTAAGTTGACCAAGAATAGTAATACAGGTCATAATAATATTATAATATACTATAATAAAATAATCATTAATTTGAACAAAGGAATTTTTCGATACCAATTTTTCGAAGCAGTGTATTATTTTTTATTTTGATTTCTTATATTTTTAATAAAGACAAAGTGTAAAGTTTTAATAATCAATTTATCAATATTCCAATTCGTTAAATTGATACTACGCAGATATAAAGAAAAATTAATTCGACTTTAGAACATCATTTTGATACGTTCTACAGTTGAACCACATTCACCCCAATAAACTTTGTATTCCGCATTTACAAATTTTGAGCATATATATCCTTACAAGTATCCAATTAGAATTTAAATGCGCGTCCCCATAAACGAAAGTTGCACAAGCTTTTGCATCATTTTTGATGATTGCATTTGTATTCCGAGTAACGTTCCTTTTGATGAAACTGAATTATTGCTCTGTTTTTACTCCAATAAAAGTTTTATTTTTTATGAATATATAACAAGATTTCCTTCTACCCTGGAAAAAGACAATAATATGATTTCCAGTCAGTTCAGTAAAGCTAGTCTGAGTTGGACTAAACTGAGTTGAATGTCATAGCAGAGTCAAACCAAACAGCAATAATAAATTTCATTAGTGCCTTATTCTCTGTTTCAACTTTTTTTTTATTTTTCCCACAGTCACGTTAAATTCGTATTCGGATTAAAATGTCTTTCAAAATATCTCAGATTTTATTTTCTTCTCTAAACAATATGTCTACGATAAATATCCTGTCATAAAAAAGCTGCTTGGTTATTTTGAACGTAGATTGTATTTCCGTTAATTAATTAAATTTAACAAAAATTTAAATCTTGTACTTATTACATATACTGTAAAGTTGTTACTTCATAAAAGTGAGTGACACGATTCTTAACAAAGGTATTAGCTTCCGAATCGCAGTGTTAATTACTAAGCAGTTGCTGTTTTGTTAAACAAATGAATGACGAAGGAAGAAGTCCGCAAACAAATCTTCGGATTAAGTTTTAATTACAACGACGACATCTTGGTATTTGTATTCCAACGTTTTTACGTTGTAGTAACGAGTGCATTTTAACCATTAATGCATTCTTAAAATAACGATAATTGCGCATCGCACAAATATCCTTCAACGTTCAATTTCCTCGTAATATTAACGTACTGATTATCCGCTATATTAATATTTGGGAAAGAAATAATCACCGTCAATTAATCCGGCGTAAGCTAACGTAAGCGAACCTCAAACTTACCGCAAAAAAAGGATGAGATAAAAATGCAAATGAAGCTGAATGTTTCAATTTCCATCAAGTATTTCATCTCGTTAATATTTTTGTTTGTCAGACACTGCGACATGGGGAAACTGGCATTTCCGAGTAAATTGAAAAAATGCAAAAAGCTTCGCAAAACGTATCTTAATTACGCGTCGGACGACAAAGGCGCTCGTTATATCACATCATTGGCGCAACTGCCCCGAGACATTGCCCTACTTTTTTGTTTTGACGACGTAAAATAGCAATTTTTGCGACAAGAAGAATAGTGAATAATATTTTTCCATTAAGCCGGCGAGCCGAGATTACGGTACCTATCGAGGTGGCCGGTACCAAAGCAATCAAATTATATTCCCAGTGCAATCAAGTTGGCGCGAAAAAGAGACGCGCTGATAGGTGCGGTACGGGGGCGGGGAGTGGGATGAACGGAAGGGTCGGGGGGGGGGGGGGGGGGGGGGAACGCCCCCCCGCGCGCCTCCGGCCCCCGGGGGGCCCCTTTCTTCCGCACTCCCCTTGTCCCCCGCGCCCCTTGCTCTTCCCCGTCGCGCCCCCCCCTTGGTTCCCCACACCCTTTTTTTCTCTCCCCCTCCAACCCTCCTCTCCTCCCGCGCCCCACTTCACGCCGCGACCTCCTCTCCCCCACCTCTCCTCCACCCCGCCCTCTGCAGTGCTGTCCGTCTCCGATCGTCCTCGCGGACGC
>JABFOV010002352.1:0-20277 GCA_022817685.1 Aradophagus sp. ZL-2020 | reverse complement strand
GTATCGGGCTGTCCTCTTTCACTACGAGATCCATAAATATTCGCAATGATTATTAAATAATCATAGCACGATAGTAGGTGATGTATATCAGCATCATAGAATGATGTTTATAGATTACTTCGATCTTGGGATATTAAGTACTATAAAAGTTCACTCCATGTACTTTCCTGTTTGACTCATTAAGCAGCAAAACCAATCTACGACCATGTTTACTATCAAAGGTCCATTAAACTTGTCTACGTGATTGCGGTCGATCAGCCGTCTTTCCGTCAACGATTCGTCCCGGAGTATCGTCGAAACAATCTCGACTCATGACCCGCGGCGAAACGACGGAATTAAGCAATTTGCGGTAAAAATGTTAAGCTGCTAGGTGCAAGTGATATAAAGCGCTGAAAGGCCAACGTATCGCCGGACTGATCGCAACGTCGTGGTTAAATGGATTAGAGGAAACGACGCGCAACGCGCGAGTTTTGACTTTGAAACGGGCAACGAAAATTTGACCAACGTAATATCGGTTTTACGAGGACGCGGTAAAACCAAAGAGCAGTCGACCGCTCGATGCGAACGTGCTGAAGTGAATGTTGCTCGGTTGAGGGCCACGAAGCTGATAACGGGGGCAAATAAGCGGCGAAAGGAGGAAGAAAGGACGGATTAGGGAGGACAAAAAGGACGGCGATAAGAGGGACGAAAAAAGGAAAAACCGGGGCTGAATTTATGTCTACTTTATGTGATGTGTGTGTTGGTACTGCCGCGTTTCGCGTACGTGTAGCGAGTATTTTTTGACAATACGTCGTTAACATGTTTCGCTGTAAGTTATGTGCGTCAAGTTTGCCACGTGACAAAAGCCTCGAGTTGTAGATAGTGCAAAAGTACGAGCCTTAAGGTCATTCTTCGTGCCGGATTTCTCAATGTCAGTGTTTCTTTTTTTTTTTTTTTTAAATTACTAATCATTTTTAATAATAAAATCGAAGTTTCTAAAGATACACCAGCAATTGTTCAAGAGTAGGATAATGGTTTGAGCAGTTCATGTAATAATTTCTTTATCAATAATATGCTGTAAAACTGTCATAACATTTTCATCCAGTTCAAACTTTCCGGCCGTTTGGTTTTGACCAAATCATTATATAAAAAAAAATTGTTAGAGGAAACGTCGATTTGGTAATTGTAAATATTTCGAATGTAAAAACTAGGAAAAAACGTAAAAAATTTACAACTCAAAAAACGGTTTAGACATTTAAAATATTAATAACAGAAGTATGTTTTATGGTATGAAATATAAAAAACAGCTTTCCTCGAAACTGCATCTCGCCGCGCCACCTGTAGCTCGAATAAAGAAATTCAATGACGAACAACATTTGAAACGTCTGAATGCTCGGCGAGGGTCGCAATGGTCCTTGAAATATGTATTTCACTGTCTATGTATCTTCTTCATTTTTCAGAGCCTTGTCGTAAATCTTGTGGCCTAGATTTTTTTATATTGCAAGGAATGAATATCAATAAAACGGAACAACTTTTTCCATTTAATTTTGCCAAACGAGTTCAGCAGTTGCCAAGTTTTTCAAGTATAAAAACATGCGAAGGGAAAGTTTGCGCAAAAATTGCAGAAAGTTTGCAAAAATGCCTCTCAGTTTCTTTATAATGTATTCAAACTTGAACATTTTAATAAAACAGATACATTTTTTTATATTACAACGTTAACAACGTTATTACCTTAATTAAGCAACGATTCAGTATGCTTCACGAAAAAAATGCCTGTTCATTTTTAACATTTCTTATAATCTTGATAAAAATAACAATGTTATTAGAAAAAGCAATAACTGAGTTGGCGAAATAAAAATTAACGAAACGTTGCGCTTTCCGCGGGACAAAGCTTTTGAGCGAGGCCGAAACTAATGAAGTGAATGATATCGCGAGACGGTGAAATCACTTTACCGGACGTTTCGGAGCCGGCGGCATAGCGGTGCGCGAAACAACCTCAACGGTCGTTGAAATGCAGTGCCGCAAACATTTTACTTTACTACTTAAGCCGCGCGCCTCCGGCATTGTTGAAATAATTGGCAAATGTACGGCATAAGTGGGCCGGGCGCGTTCGAACGGTCCGCCCCTGCTGCGCCGGTTTCTCGCGTCAGTGGAAATCCAGTTTTCAAGCTTGTTTGTATAAATTGGTCACGCTTGCAGTTCGTCATTGATTGTGCCCTCCTCCGCCAATAGCGTCGCAGTACGAAATTCGCTGGCACCCGAGAAAATTCGTTCGCGCGTCGTTGACCTTTGCCTCGGTTCAATCGAATTTGCAGTGGAAATAAAAATTAGTATTTCCGTAAAAGTAAACGAGTGGATAATCGATGAAACATGAGATGTAGGACGCACATTCGCGAAATTACATCCAGAGAAATAGAATTTGAGTTACTACAAAGCACAGTGAAAAAAAAATTCAGTCGAGTCAACCTAATTTTGATTGATTTTCCAAATAGACATGCCAAATCATTGAATGATACGCGCAGGTGATTTGATAATTAAAACAAATGTTTACGGCAACTTTTTTTTTTTATATATTGTCTTTGAATGTAAAACTGCAAATCACATATTTAAAATACTGCATGAATGAAAACTTATTATTATGTAAATGCATTGGAATTTCTCGTTTAACATTAAGTAAACAGTACAAGAGTTTTATGGTCGCAATGTGCAATTTGTGGACATATTGACTTCGCGTCCCTAAACGTGACATAAAATTTAACGCCAGCAGTTAAGAGTTAGAATACTAAAATGTATATTGCCACTGTAAGTTCCGATATATCAAACGTGTATATCAAAAATCGTTGCTAGCATTGGAATTTAATAATGGTAATAAAAGTTTATAATTTATAGCTTCGTCGCTGCAAGTAAACCGATTAAGCGTAAAATTTTATTGGATTGTTTCGTAAATTGGATTCAACGGGTGTAAACGCGAAAACGATGCGACTGTTGATAAAAATTGTGTGAAAAGAATAATATGCCGAGAAGAAAGTAGTTAATTGATTAATTATGTATTTTCATGCATTTTTTCGCAACGAAAACACGATCAGTATTCGAGCTCGAGCGTTTCCGATTTTTTATCTTTCGTATAAGAAAGAAGAGAAATTTACGATTGCGCATCGCCCATGAATATCACTGGTCTATGATAACGCGTTTCTTAAAGCTCGATCCATTTGCATTGTCTTGGTTCAACGCGAAAATCAATAGTTCAAGGATAGCGTTATAAATGAAAAATTGACGGTTGTAAGTGTGTAGTTATTGAAAGGAATGATCGATCGCTCGGCAAGTTGTCTGACGAGCAAGTACACACTGTTCGGTAAATGCACTATCAAACTTTACTGAGAAAGCAGTCCGAATGGAAACACTCGAATCGTCCGAAAAAGGAAACCGCTGCACTAATCACTTTTTAAATCAAACATCTCGTTTTTGGGGTTAAAACTATTTGCTATTTGCTATGACCATAAAAATGTTTAAAAATAACTTGACGAATGAAAAAAAAATTGAAGATTAATTCAACATGCCGTTTCATACAAAAATTGGTCCTGAAATTTATCAACCAACGATTAAGTCATCGAATTCAGAAAAACGTTGACGTTTATCATTTATAAATTTGATTACCGACATTGATTTTTTGTTATTTTCATTTTATTCATTGATCGAATTTAGATATTGACTTGACATATTTGAATTTTCTTCTAACATTTCTTCTTGCCACAGTAAACATTAACTAAATGTAGTGCGAAATGAACGATAAAAAAAAGTTGTCGAACTTGAAAAATGAACAGTAGAAAGTTCCAATACACTTTAAAATATATAATGAACAAAATGCCATACTTTTATCGAAACAACTGAACTCGTGGCCCCGAGAAAATAATGACGAAACAATGACAATAATAAAAAAAAGCGGCCCGATAATCGTGTCCGATAAGAGCAACGTTCCTCGACAATATCATATCCCCGCTAATTCCCTGACAATAAAAAGCCAATCCTACGGTTGTACGGTTTTGATTACGTGCTTCCGTCGACCTATAAACTTCCGGCCCGCTACTTCGGAAGAAGAACAATCGTTATTACAGTCATGAAAAATGCTTAGGCCGCCGCGGCAGTATAGACGTCGCGGCGCCGAGAACCCACGGCGCCGCACGCAACTGCCCGCAAGAGCCGGGGAAAAAAGAAATAAAAAAAGGAAAAAATACTGCCAGGCCAAACAGTGCTGTACCAATTTCCTCGTGGCGCCCAACGTGACTCCGAGTCAGACCATTATCGAGCCAACGTTCCACGCGACATCAATAATTCTACCGCAATTAACTATTTAATCTTCAATCATTAGCGATGAAAGATCTCCTTCGAGCCCGCGTTCGACGAGCGAACGTAAATCGAGGATAATGGCCGCGTGATAAATTCGGAAAATTCAACTGCGCATCAATCACGCGGCCTCCGCTCGACTGCGAGCTCCGCAGTGTGCGCCGTCTATATATGTGTGTGAAAATTGTGTGTGCGTGCGGGGAAACGCTCGGGTGTGGGACCGAACGTGTGATATTGATCGGCGCTGCTTAATGTATCATGTAACGCGGTTAAATGTCCCAATTATAATATTCACGTGCGCTCTGCTTGTTTCGTAAATTAACGCCGCGGTGTCTTTGTTCGAACTGCTGCAGTCGAAGTGCAGGTAGGCTTTAACTCGATCCCCGGCCCGAAGATTTGACTAACGCTCGTTTTCCGCGGGCGACCGTGTTTTATCGGTCGACCGAAGCTTCCACCTGCCCCGTTGAAACATTCATTAATTGCATTGGACTCTCTTGACCTTTAATATTGAATTAAATGGATGCGCGCCGCCCTTGGCGGCGAATTAGGGAATTTAGCTTCCGATTTTATTTACGGATTTCCAGAACGTCGATTCGAGGCGAATTATCAGACTTCATTCTTTCGAACGATTTCATTTTTCTGCGAAATCAAGTGTGCAGCAAGATTACGATATTATTTTTTCTCATTTTGTTGCTCGGTTTTGGTTTTTGAAGTCGAACTTGGGACATTCTGAAAATGGAATTCAAGTATCAAGTTCCAGACAGCTATGTCCGTTGTTATACAAAAAAGTTTTCTTAAAATATCAAAACTACTATTATTAGGTCAAAAAATTTGAAATTGTTTTCATTCAACGGCGAGTGTTATTTTAAAACACGTGTCTTAGCAACGAAATACAAAAATTAATAATGTCATAACAAATCTTAATGGAGAAAGTGCTAGAGAAGCATAAATAATTGTATTGAAATGTAGAAGCCCGAGACAAAATTTTACGTCTGTTTACTTTATTTGCACTGTACGTTGTAAAATGTGTATCATTACGCGGTCCTTGAAACTAACCGATTCGACAACACGAACGACCTGCGAAGCATTTTGAATATGAAAAAGTGGGCGAGAAAAGCGCGCGCTCGTCATTAGTGTTGAGAAACGCGCGGACTTGTTTACGAGTGGATCTGCCTCGCGCGAATTGTATTCCGGTTGAAATAACGAACAAATCGTAATTAAAATCAAGCGCGCCGACGACTTTTGACGACGGACTGCGAAATTTGAATAATTCCTTGCGGAGCGCGACGACGCGCCAATTACGCGCGAGCCACAATGGCCTCTATTATCTCAGCCAAGCAAATGCATTAACGGCTACGTTTGCCGTCCGCATCTTTCCGCGTCCACTTCCGCGACTAATGCGAAACAAAGAGCTTCGAATAATGACGAATTCGTCGTTGATGGCTTCAAATTTTGTCCCTTTTTTCCATACTTCGTATCTGTTACTTTAGACCTATCTGAAACGTGTTTCAAACATCAGATATGTAGCAAACATGTTTCAGAGATAAGTTATTACTGATTTTCTGGAAATCCAGGGACATTAATGACTTCTAAAAATATCCATTTTAGTTCAAAAATTCTTAAGTGTTCGCTTGATAAATTGCTACCTTTACTACTTTCAAAAATTTAACTAATCTTGTATTTCTCTTATTTGTGCATATTTCATAACTTCATCAATTTTTTAACGTAATATTAAAAATAATCTACTTTCAACAATATCAAAGCGAATAAACAAAGTCTTTTATACGTCAAGATTTTTGCAAAATAAGGTAACCGTCATCTTAAGAAAGCTCTACTCTGAGGCCAAATGAAAATGGAAGTGAAAAAAGTTAATAATACCGTCCGGGAGTGAAACGAACGTAATTTGGATTAAATTCGCTAGCAGAACGGAAAGTCACGGGTGACGAGAAAAGGAAGACGCGAGGTCTTTGATCAACTGTCGTTCGCAGGCATCGTTTCGCGTGCGAAACAAGGGGGAACAATGTCGCGCTAAAAAGTCTTTCACTGTTTTGCGGAAAGGAATCGATAGGCTGACTCATCCAGGGCGGCGACAGTGCCCTCTCTTCTTCGCTCGCCCACCCCGCAGCTCTCGGCCGCGCGCATTTTTTCCGGCCGCTCTTCGGCTTCGTATATGCAACGTGTAAAACACTCTTTATTTGCTGCGTCAAAATAATCTTACCTCTTAAGCGTCGGCGATGCCGATTTCAATCGCAACTACTGCAATTCGAATCGTGACCTTCGTCGAAACATTTATCACCCCAACACCTCCAACGGCCATTTCAAATCGCGAATTGCGAATACAAGAAAAAACTTTACATGAAATTATGAAATGAATAAATGACGGAAATTGTTTAGAATTTATTTACTATTATTTATTTAAGTATTACAAAAGAAAATTTCCTCCGACGTCAAAAATGCAATTTTTATAATGTGCTGGAAGCTTGCAACGTTCATTTGCAACAAATTCCAAATTTTTATCCAAAAAATATATACTTCTAACGATGAAAGTAAACGAAAAAATTAATTTTTTATTTTATATCGCGCTAATATAAATTTAAGTTCTAATTTTGCTTGCCGATGGACACAATGACATTTTATTGCAAATTCCTTGCAAATAAACGTTGCAAACTTCTTGCACGTATGTTTTTATCTATTAAATCCCACTGATAAATCCCACCAAAGACCAGGAAAAAATACTCATTTCTCCAGAAAAAATTCATTCCTATCAATTTATTAGGGTTATATAATGTGGACTCTGTTAAGGCCGGATTCGGCAGCCTTTTTTCAGTAAGAATGAAAGCCGTATTGAAACCTGACATGGGCCCTATCGATTATGCCATTAGTAGGACATCGATGTTGACCTGACACAGGCCATAGTATTAATCTGGCACGCCATGTTTCATTCCTACGAAAGTAACCTCAACAGGACAATAGTACCGTCAATGCTCGATTTGGGTTATCATTAAGCTTCATGATATTTGTCCTCTAAACGAGGTATCCAGGCGTAAACGATAAGACTTTCATCGGGATTCGGTCGTTGGTTGAAATAGCGCTCTGTTGTCGCTCGAACTATTGTACTGCGAAATCCCGTTCGTTTCTCGGGCCGGACTTAAGCCCGGTGTGAATCAATATCACGACAGCGGAGAGGACCGAGCGCGGAAGGAGGCCAAGGAGATTCGGCTTCTGGACGCGAGCGTGCATTACCGTCTGTCTTCATTTCCAGATCGCACCGTTGCTACCCACTATTCTGACATCCGTCGCAGATTGTTCCACCTTGTCAGATCCTTGTAAAGCCTTATCGGCGAACCTGACATCTAATCCAATCGAATTCGGCTTGCGACGAGGTTGATTATGAATCCTCCGTCTTTGCAGTAGATTTTATTCCGATACAACCAATCGATTTTCGTTGCCAGAAGAACTGTTTGACTCAACAAATCAGGATTGTTTGTTTGCATCGACGTTATTATTTTTCCCTCGTTTGGTCAAATAATACAATTACAGTAGAACTTGCGATACATTTGTATCTCTGTTTTTCTTCATCGTAAAAGAGTATAAAAGAGGACTACTGAACACGTTTCATTTTCAAAAATTATCACCATTATACTTAAAAACAATTTTGACTTGTGTCATTCAATCATCTTGATCAATAAGAAAAAAGAAATGGAAGTGATCAATAAGAAGAAAGAAAGAACGTGATTAATATGGCATACTTTAAGCAAATTTTATCAACCCGAGTCACATAAATCAGACGTTATCGGATCTAAAATAAAGTTCGCCTGAATTAGACAAAGCTCGATCAGATTTGATCAAAGTCTGTTGACCAAGCCTGGTCAGATTCGATAGAGGAATTCATGTCCGTTTAGACATAATTGGGTTTACCAAGGATTGCTTAAACGCGAGAATATTGATTGAATCTTATTAGTCTTTGTCGAAATTAATGTCTAATACTTGCATGTAATTGTATGCATTCGGAGACGTGGTCGAATATCACAAGTACCCACATTACATAAACCTCATCAATCAATCAATAAGTCAATACAAGAAACAATTGAAATGCAGTATGAAATCAATAATCCGGCAATCGGTTCTAAACTTTAATTGACCTTTAACTGAACCTTAATTGAGTTTTTTTTATCGACTTAACGATCGTTAGAAAAAAAATTATTTACAAAGAGTTTAAAACCAAAGAATATTAAATTCAAACTACCCCCAGTTATGGTTATCGTTGCTGAATATCCGAACACCATAAGACGTAGTCTTTTTTTGCCGGCGCGACAACCAAGTAGAGTAACATTGAAAATTAATGCGCTGGAGAATTTGCGAGCGGGCCGATGGGCGCGTAAATTCCGCGAAATAATGAGTTCCATTTCTCACGTGTTTAGTTATCTCATGTATAACCGCAGGGGAGTTGGATGACGCGCGAACCTAGCGGCGATAATGAAGCGAGACACATTACGAAGGTCGTGGCAAAATAAAATCAAAATAACTCCGGCGACGGAATTTGCCGCGTGGTCGTTGGCGCGGTAAAGTTGTCCGAGTCCCCTTCAATCGTACTCGATGAAAAAACCTTATTTTATAATTGGAAATGTACTGTAAAAATGATATTCGCGCCTGTAATTAAGCCCGTGTATTCGACAACCTTCCACTCTTCACTTTTAACTCATGTCATTGATGTGCAAGAAATTCGCAACGTTTATTTACAACGAATTTTTAATAAATTATTATTTCGTCCATCAACAATCAAAATCAGAACTTGAATTTGAATCATAAAATAAAATAGTGAATTGTTTCGTTTACTTTCTTCGTTAGAAGTATATCTTTTTCGATTGAAAATTTATGGAATTTGGAATTCGTTGCAAATAAACGTTGCAAACTTCTTGCGCATTGTCATTGAGTATTTTTTTCAATCGCAATCTTGACCCGATCATCAACCTTTGATTACAGAGAACGGCCTGCTGTCGTTTGAAAATCCAAATTACCATCTCGACCCGGCACGGCTGGACGATGCCCTGAACAGCAATGGTAATGGCAGTTCGCTGTACGACGAGCTGTATCAAGATCTCGTGGTTGGCGGTGGCGGCGGCAACGAGACAACCAACGGCGGCAGCAACCGGGTCCAGGCTCGGCGGACCTACGCGGCGCTCAATTTGGGCAGCATGGGCGTCGACGTGACTCAGGGCCCCATTACCCAGGACGCCGACATGACGGAAGATGCCCCGGATAACACCGACAATCATAACATGGGGTGAGTAGTAGTCGCGCTCGCTTGCCATCCCCCTATCGGCCTATCTTCGACACCCCATGAAAACAAGTTTTTAGATCGCAGACAAGCGCTTTTCCCGCGACACAACGTTAGGTCTGATGAAACTGCACTGATACTTCGGATTTCGATGGCAACAACGACGTGTTTTATGAAAAAGGATCCCACTTCGAAACGTCGTTTTCGACGGAGGGAGCGCTCCCAAATGGGCTTGGGTCAAGATTTCACGGAAATATTTTGGAAAAGGGCTCGACTTTTATGGCGCCTCTTGACAAGAGGTTTATTCGGAAAGTAATTTTGACGCTGGGTCGGTGTTAGAGTTTTGGTGCAATAAAAAAGATAAGGATTGGCAATCGGCGGTGTTTAAAGAACAAATATTTTGAGATAATATTAATTCGTATCGGAATTTAAAGCTGGTTATGTTATAATATTCGCGCTCTACGCGTTTTATTATCGGTCTTATTTATTTATACGTAATCTATATAAACTCTTCGTGGCAGTGTTGCAATGAAGAGTATAAAGATATTCAAAGAATATAAAGATATACAGACATACCCTAGTTGTTCTATATCAATGATTAGTATAAGTCGAGTTAGCTTTTACACATTTTTACTAGAGACGTAAATTTTTCAAAAAGAAAACAAAAAGATTAAATACCTAAACTGACTTTATTTGTGAGCAAAGTGCGAGACCCAACATAAGAGACGACGAGTAAAGATTGCAGACGTAATGCCAGTCCCGAGACAAAGTCGGGCCATTAATGAATTTTCTATTTCATTAAACGTATCCCCGGCTAATGCCGGTAAACTCCTCGCCACGGTACATCGGCGAGGTAAGAGCGGAAAAAGTCAAGCGTCATAAAAGGACGTCACGGAAAGCCGTAACCGACCGCGACGTTTCGCCGGGCTTTGTAGATCTTGATCCGGTAAAAAAAGACCCATCAAAGCGTGCAATAATTATACCGCAGTAAACCGGCGAAGCTTTTGTCGCGAGCCGCAGACGGCGTTTCGGCCAACGAAGACGGCGGGGGAGGGACGGCCCGGGGGAAGGAAAAATCGAGTTAAGGAGGATCGAGCGAAAATAGAGCAGTCGTAGAGGCGAGGTACAAAAGAAGTCGCAATAAGGTTAAGAACATTGAATAAATTGCCAGACGTTGCAATTTTTCTGTTTCACGTGCGAGCGTCGGCGCTTTTCGCAGCCGCGTTGCCGCCATTAAAGTCTGATAACACCGTCATTCGACACCAAATTGTTTTCGAGCCACCTTCCTCTACAATTATTTCCCCGTTTGTTTAAAAATGTGATTTTTTTCGCGCAGAGTAAAATACATTAGACTTTGAAATGATCGTATTCATATTACGTTTTTAAAGACAAAAAGGAAGTTCGCAAAATGAGTCGACAAAATTAGCACATATGAAAAAATTTAATGTAATCCGGGACGTTTTTCATTCGGAAAGCAAAATGAAGAGATTTATCATTTACGTCGAGAAATTACAATTTTATTAAAAATACATGTGAATATCTAATTTGTTTTTCTCAAAATAAAAATAGCAGTCGTTTGAATACCTAAGAAAAAACCTTGAAAATAACAGTGCAGGTAACACATGTATTTTCGCCCTTAACGTACAGAAATTTTTATTTCCCGAGTACACAATTAACCGACTCTAACGAATCTTCGTAGCCCCGCGAGACTCGCCCGTCTGGTTTCTCACAGTTAAATTGAACCAATTCGCAGCGCGAAGTCGGACGTGGTTGCAATATTCCTACGTCGCGCCGGCGAGCTTTGATTAAAGCCCGCGAAAACTGACGAAATGTAATGGAAAATCGGTGGCTCGGCGGTAAACAGGTGAACTTAATTGCCTACCTTTATCCAGCGTCCGTCGATTATGCGCGCGTCATCGTCCTACGAATTCATGAGCGTTGTTGTTACGGGCCAATATAAACAATCGACAAATTGAATGGCCATTGTAGCTAATCAATCGGCCATTGTTATTGACGATCCGATGAAATTTCGATCGTTTTTCGTAATCGAATTGATAATTTATTCAGCGGAGACGTCCGCGCCGGCGGGGCTTCCGAGCGAAGTTAACAAAAGTGGAGCACCGCTATAGTCGCGGCTTCGCGAAAGCCGGTTAAAAAATAGAAGTTCGTTCAACTTCGTCTTTTGTGATATATCGACTCTGGCTTTGCGCTGTTTTAAGTCGCCACCTGCCGAGTGGTGCTTTCATAATAGTCGGCCAGAGTGCATTGAGGAAGATGTCCCACAATCGAGACAAGTCGAATGTTTGAAGACCATAAACAGGTTACATCCATGTTTAGAAAACGTTATTATAATATCGTACAAGCGACATTCTATAAACTTTTGAAACACTTTCGATAAAATATACAAAAACTCTTCAGTAAGTATTGGATATTTGTGAATACTGAATAATGTTTTATATAAATTACTGTATCCATTTTTTTTTTTTTTTTGTTTTTTTGTTCAAATGTACAAAACTAGGAAAATTTTTGAGGTAGACAATTGATATAAGCTACCTAAATCATTGTCCCGATAATCGACTTATACACTGACAAAAAGGATGCATTGAGTGAAGAAAAATGTTCTTGGTTCAAGACAAAATGTATCTTGATGTTTTGCCAAGAATAAATGTTCTTGAGCCAAGAAAAAATGTCTTGATAAAATAAAAGTAGGTTTTAATCGAAGAAAATAATAGCAAAACTTGGTGATTTTTGAACGAAGGTAAAGATTGTTGTGAGTGAACAAAGTCGCAATTCGTTAAATAGGGAGATCGTCAAATCGGTGGATATGAAAGCGTGATTAGCCGTTGCCTTTGGCAGCAATTGGCAACGAAGTTTGATTTACGCATGAGTCGCCTTCCTGTATTGTCTTCGCAGCCATCGTTAGTGATCGTCGAACGACTAATCTCGCTTTCCGAGTGACACGCCGGCGTGCGCGTCCCGATTGAAAATCTCCGTGGCTTCGCAATAACGACCGAAAGTCAATTGCGAGGAGCACGGAATAAACGCCTCCCGTCTCCCCGGCAAAGTCAATCCGAAGGAGTATAAAAATGCAATTAAGGAAACGTCCGCAACGCGCGGATGTATAATTCAGTGGACTTGACAATGACGCGCGCTTCGTCTCTTGTTTTCAATTTCGCCCTTTTCCTTTCTCATTTCGTTGGCTCGGAGCAAGAAAGGCATTTCATTAAGCGATCCGAGTGTGTCTTCAAAATAAAACATTAACAACTTTTTTTACGCTCAAAGTATTGTACGTTTGATTTAAAAGTTTTAAATAAAAGCGTTCACAATTCTTTTTACTTTGAATAATTTTTTTTCGATTAATATTCATTTCAATATTTTTTGACATTTACTTAATGGTACATAATTTCTTGCACACATGAACAAATGTTACTCTCAAATAAACTTCATTAATCACTAATCACATATGTTTATACATACACAAATTTTTTTTATGTATATAATAATTTGTTCAGTCGACAGCCGAGTTTAATTATTTGATTATTCGTTCTTCCATTGAATTCCACCGAGGCCTTTGGCGCGCATACTAATAATGCCGAGAATCGTTTTGTTTTCATCCACTGTCTCGGACAAAAAATTTAATTTAAATAAGGGCACCTGATCGGGCGCCGTTTACCTATGCCCCACCCCCTCCCCCCAGCCACCCACCGCTACTCGACGCGAACAAATTGCTTTAATCTCATGTTAATTTATCATTCGCATTGCCAAAGCGCTCAAATATTTGCGCGCTATAAAACGATCGCAGTCCCGACGAGAGAGGCGTGCAAATTGTTCGTAATAACTTTTGCCGTTATCTTTTTTCATCAAACTGAAACCCCGCGAAAACGTTCCGATAATTAAATTACATTGTCGAGTAATTAAAGGACGGGCACGTTATTGAAAAATCCGAGCAAGTATTCGAATTCCCATTTTCGGAAACAAATCGACGTTCTAATGGTTAATAGTTAATTCCATCTAACATACATACTATTAAATTTGTTCTCCATTGCGAGTAAACGCGGTCAACGAACCGGATTCCGACGGTACATTTAATCATTGAAACAATTTCCCGTGCCTCTTGGATGTGAAATTTCATGATTATTCGTTTAGGAAGTAGTTTTTACAAATCACCGGTTAACGGAAAATTAAACGATATCATTCCAGTGACGGTGATTATGATTATAACTTGGCATTGTCGACGCAGTCTTTAGTGATTATAATTCATAAAGTGAGCGATCTATTCTTCTGCTCTCATTAGTCCGCGGTAATGAAGCAACACGAATTGGGGAATGCATTTATCCCGGTCGAATAATTAGCATCATTATTCCTTCAAGTCCAGTCGCCTGGCAAAAAATCGTTAAACCATTTTATCGTCGGACTTTTGTATTTTTAAAATTAATACTCTACTGATATCAAATGTTTTCAAGATTTTCAACATTAATCTCTATTTCGTCAAGCTGTAAGTTAAAATTGTTTTTGATGAAACGTCGATCTAATATGCGTATAATATTCGTGGTTAAAATAACATATTAGGCAGCCTGATCGGGGCCATGTTAGGTCTCTGTAAGGTATCAACACGTCACCCGATCCGACCACTTAATCCGACCCTTTACAAGGCTTATATTCCACAACCTTGATGTGGCGCTGAATAAAAAATAAAAACTCAATATGACGACCATAAACCATATCAAGGCCATTGTAATATTACAGTTACAATGGTACAAGTTCCATTCAATACGAACCTATCAAAGACTAGATCAAGCAGCCAGTTAAAAATGAGAATGAATGCCATATAGCGATCCAACATGGTCCCAATCGGGTATGCCATTAATTTGGTATTGATGATGTAAACGTAATGGGATCCGTAGAATTAATATGGTACGCCATATTTTATTTCCACTGAGGTAAGTTACTTGAAAGGCCAAGATTCAGACGCCGTAGAATTAATTGCACGGCATTCGTTAACTGACCATAAGGGGGAAGGGGGTAATGATTGGATGACACTTGAGATATTTCGAAGTTGGCCGGGTGAAAATAAACAGAATAGCGCTTGATACTCAAAGTGATGGAGTTGAATTAAATAACATATAGTACCGTTGTTGAAGGCCATCAAACCGAGAAAATAAATTCTCCTGCACGAAATGCAATTTGGTAATGCACTTCAATGCGATTCATTCTTACGCCGTAAAGTGACAATGACCTCGTGCAGTTTCCCGATGCGTAATGCATGGCTTTGTTTACCCTGCGAGATTCCACCGCAATATGACATTTGACTGATGTTTTGTTACAAATCGTGGCGGAACCTGTAATGATTTGAGTTCATGTTTTGCATTGCAATTCAACCAAATCATTTATAGGAGAATACGATGTGCAAGAAGTTTGCAACGAATTTTTTAGCAAGTATCATTTCGTTCACCTACAATCAAAATCAGAACTTGAATTTATATCAACGCGATATAAAATAAAATAATTAATTTTTTCGCTTACTTTCTTCGTTAGAAGCATATCTTTTTTGGTTGAAAATTTATATAATTTGGAATTCGTTGCAAATAAACGTTGCAAACTTCCTGCGCATAGATTATGTCATTTATTTTTTTAGATTACGTTGTATGTTACGTTACTCCATTATTTCGTTATTTAAGTATGTATATTCATACTTTTATAACAGATTGAAATAAAAAACAATTAATTTAAAGCAAAAACAGATAAAGGAATGAATATTACGGGGGAAATGTCCACTATTGACGAATGAATTAACCGTTTCTTTTTCTTGTTTTCAAACCCGCGCCCCCGGTACTCAGAAACTCGAGTCATTTGAAGCGATATTTTTTTCGTTGTTTGAATTCCTCGAGAACAAACAGCGCACAAGAGTCCTTTTTCGTTTCTTTCAAGAGTCTTATCGCACAAAAGAATTTGATGATTGACCATTCTACGAGGAATAATCACGCTCTTTGCGACGACAGAATCCAAGATGGATTATCATGTTTTGCACTGATCCCGCCATCTTCCGCTCTTGCACGTTTTACATTTTTCGCAGTTGACACTTATTAATACGGGGATGTAATTGAAAACGTAGTTGCAGTGAAAGAATGAAATACAGTTTGAGTAGTTTCACAAATAACTACATATATTAAAAAAAAAATTTAATTCGCACTTCTGTCAAAAATACAAGTTGCTGAATCTAACATCATACATGGATCACCAAAAATACTAATAATAACAATAATATCTAACATGTAAATATACTGAATCGTAGATCAGTTAAAAAAACAAATCACCGCGAAAATTTGCAAGAGAATTTGGCACCAAAAGACAATGCTTAACAACTTTATCTTGATTTGACGTTCGCACGAGCACGAAATAAAAATCTATTCATGGCAAAACGATTTTGCTCGTGCGAATACAGCTGTATCAAGGGGCGTAATTTAAACATTACGCCATCGAGAGCCGGACGGTTCAGCTGTCGTCGTTGCCAGACTAAAACTCGGCGAAAGAAGCGCAAACGAGAAAACAAGCGAACGCGATTGAAATATGATGCACTGGCGATGACGAGCAAAAAAAGCGATTCTCATTCAAATGCATCGAAAATTCGGCCCTCTATTTTAAAATCGCGTACCATTGATAACTCGAGTCGATAATACTTGAAAAATAATTACGAATCAACACGAGATAAGATACGATAGTTGAAGGTCCAAGAGGGGGGAGGGGTAGTTCCTATTCATTTCTCAAACGGATTTTCCGATTATTTACGAGTTGTAGACTCACGGCTCGCTGTTTCGCCTAAGCCGGGTTTTTGTTTTCGCTTCATTAGCGCAGCATCGTTTCTGTTTGTCGAAGAATTGTCGCGCGATTGTTTTTGTGTTTTGCGTTCGCCCGAATCGAACAAACGCGGCACCGAAAAATGATCCACGTCGGCGAATTTCGTGGCGCGCGTGGCAAGCTGTTTTATTTGTCGTCGGGATTAAATGCGCGGAAGCGCCAGTCGTATTTCAAATTTTAATTGCAATTACATTGCTTTCGTTTTGACGAAATATGGATGGACGAAAAGGAAAAGCAGCAGTGGGTGCAAACAAAAATGGAATACTTTGAAATGCGAAAAGTTGCATTTTAATGAGATCGCGATAATATATTCGGAATTGTTCTCCAGTTATTAAAGCAGTGAGGGAAACAGCTATGCGTTCAAAAATGTTGGATTAAAAATAACTGCGGATTATGTGAGAACAATGGTATCGTGTGAAGAAGAAAATAATATTAACATTGATGTAATTAATATTTTTTGTAAACTTACGAATAACATCATAATATCATAATGCCGTTTCATGTATCTGAAATAGAAACGTAAAATTATCGCTGTCTGCGTAATAATTTACAAACCATGAGATTGAAAGTATCGAAGAGAATTCCACCTTCTAATACGTACTGGGTGTAAAATATTTCAAAAATGCAATTCCTAATTCGAATAGATGAAAAACGCGAAATATGTCATGTTCAAAAACGAACGCTTGAATATCGGCGATTGTATTTAAAGTATCTTTCGTTCTCTTTTTCCAATACGAAACATATCACGAGTTCGATTTTTCGATTATACGCAATGACGGTGGATTCGGCATTGTCCATTTCGGGCGGATTCTTGACAGCGAAAGATTGCGCGAGGTGGAAAAGAGCGGCGAGGAAGTAAAAGACGATGAACGGACTTTTGTCGGAGCGAAGGGAAGAAGCAACGCGAGTGGAGAATGCCGCAGCCAAATCAATAGGGGGTTGCATTGTACACACGTATAAATACTCGCCCCCGGCTTTTCTCGGGCTCGATCGCTCTGGCCTTATCGAACGCATTCTTCGTTATCTCGATACTGAGCGCATCCGACGCTGAAAAGAGCGCATTGGATCGGTGTTACAGGCCGGACGTCAAGTCACAAACAAAGGTTGCTTCCAACGGAAAACGGGTGAAACAACTGCTAATCAAAATGAAATATGCTCATTTAGCACACCTGATCGGGCCCATGTCAGGTCTGTATACAACAATCGTTTTCGTCGTTGTGAAATGACTGCCTGATCGGGCCCTTACATGGCCACATTATAATTTCTATTTGGAAAGGCACAAAACTATTTAATAACTGTTTCAGTAATTATTTAAATAATCGTGTTGAATATTTGCAGCATTATAATCGGAAATGTAACGGGAATAATGGTTTTCAATTTTGCATACTTCCTTCATAAGTTATATTTATTAAATCAATAAAAATAGTTGTCAATCATTCGCAAAAGCTTTCAGTCTGAAAAGAGTGCTTGGAAAAATTATCCTAAAACAATTCCCTACAATTTCAATAGAACATGAAAAGTATCGATTTCAGCTTTAATACCATTTCTCATTGTAGAGACGGAACTATAAAATGAAATGGATAGATATTGCATATTTTGACAAATTTGTTTTGATTAACTCGAAAACAAGCGATATGATTTACATCAAATATCAAGTCAATAACATACAATTTCCATTGCCTGTAATTACATCATATATTTTACGTTCGATAAATTCCTTCAGTTATGAGAATAGCAATATATGATGTAAAACTCAATTAAATTTTAAATCAAATATTGTTTTTCATCATTTTCTAGAGAGGAAAATTTCCATGTTGAACAAATTGAAATTCTAATGGCATGGACTGATATTCGTAAGAAATTCAGTTTAAATTTGAATAATCTTTTTCAAAAGTGCGTATAACGAAAAGTTATTTTCAATTGCTATTTCATTCTTCAAAGCGCAATGTAAATGATTCAGACCGTTGATTTATCATTCTTTATCCTTTGGCAACTCGACTTCCTCGTCGACAAACACGTCTTAGCGTTTGACACAAAAAGGGCGCGAAAGCGAAGTGTTTACGAAATAACGCGTTGTAGGTAAAGCACGGGTAGCAACTAGCAAGTCGACGACGTGCGTAATGAGATTTATTGGCTACTTTCGTCTCAGCGCAAAAGCGGGAAAATTGGCAAAAAGCAACTGCTGCGAGTACTGCCGCGGCAAATTACCGAAGCGCCCGATGCCACGGCGAAAAAATAAGCGCATTATCAAGCGCGCGCTATTCAATTGCCGCGCGACGGCAAATTTTCATATTCCATTACGCTTGCCTGTCTGAACCCCTCCCCCATCCTCCCCTTACGTTTTCCTCCATCGTTTCAAGTTTACCACTCCCCCTTTCGGCCGAAACACACAACTCACGGCCGCGCGCTACTGTCAAAACGTGTCCTCTGCAATTTTCATTACCGCGGTTTTATGTTAATTCAACGAGCCATAATATTTGAAGATGGAATAATACTTTGCGTACATCTTCGTAACAATAATCTGGTTATGAATGTCGAGCAAATAAGAACATCACTTAACAGCGATTACAAGCTACATTTATTGTGGCGCGAGGCCGTTCGGCGTCGGCTTTTCGAAGTCAAATATTTGCCACCTTTATCAAATTACGCCGAGTTATCTACATTTCGCAAATTATTCCGTCGTCTCGAACGGTGCACCGACAAAGCTGCGACCTTAAATTTCATAATTGGCGCGGGCTTGCAGGAGCAAATGAACGCTTTGCGTAACGAGGGAAAGAAGCTGCTGGAACAATGTTTTTATCCAAACTCGAAAGTAAAATATGTTGGTATAACTCGTTTTTGGCTCATGATACCAATCGGATTTAATTTTTTCGATAGGTAAATTATCTTACTCATCTTAAGAAAAATAACTGCTGTTGATTCGAAGGGCTACCAATTTAAAACTCATTTTTTTTCCTAATTATTTTAATTTTTGAAAAACATAATTTCGTTTTTTAGAATCGTATTCAATGTTCCAGAATAGACTTTGTGAATGATAAAACAAACGAATAATAGAGCAATTTCCATCCGATAAAACTCCATTAACACAAATGGAATATTTTCCCAAATAAAACGCGTCGAATAATTCATTATCCGGCCAATTAGTTCCAACTCATTTTCGATCATTTCGTTTTATTTTTACATCTACGCTCTTGACTGCAAATAATGAAACAAGTTTAGCAAGTGATTTGTACACGGTTCAACATTCCCTTCCACTTTTAACACTTTCGCGCGATTATTGTGTATAATTGATTGAAATGGCGCTGACTCGTGGCGTATTTTCGAATCACAGCTCCTCCCGCCTTTTGCCGAAACTTTGCCGAAACTCGTATCATCTCGAACTTTCGTCCTTTCGTTTGTCGTATATTGTAAACAGTGCTTATTGAAAAGATGAAGCAAAGAAGGAAATATCGCGGATAAATTCAACAACGCGAGAAGCGCTTCTCCACTTTCCAATCTGCGAGTAAAATTTCTTCGGCGATAAACCGATTTATAACTCGCTACATTTACGAATAAATTCATTGCTGTTAATTTTTTTCGAATTTACGTTTTTTTTTTTTTTTTTTTTTTTTTTTTTTCTTTTTAATTTTTGTTTTTTTTTTTTTTTTTTTTTTATCCCCTCCCAGATCCCACCAAACCTCACATCATCTTGTCTTCTCTCCTCCGTCTAAAAAAAAAAAAATCAACATCTATACACACAAACAACCTTAACTACATTAGTCTGTATAATTGATCTATGAGACAAAAGAGCGAGCATATGTAGAGGCTATACAATCAATCTGACA